>WJSG01019324.1:0-11109 GCA_016618145.1 Sanghuangporus lonicericola
CGGTATCGATCTCACCGGCCTCTCCGTCTGCCTTCAAGTTTCACCATGCGCCGTGGCTTTCTCTCGACGCCCCGCGAGCCTCGCAAGGCTGCACCTCCGCAGGCTCCGGACAGCGCAGACACACGAACGTCTCCGTCCGAGTCGTCTCAAAAGCAGTCTTCTTTGGCGACATCGTCATCGACAGAGCTGGTCCCAATCCCAGCCAAGTACCAGATACCGCTTCCACTGCCCGACTTCGGGCCCGAGTTCACTGCTTTGAGGGTCTCATCCCTTCCCCGGGGCGAAAGTCGTCCGGAGTTGTGCACCGCGTTCGCGCACTGCGGCGAAATGCTAGACGCACTCCTCACGCAGTTCCCCGGCTGGCCGCTGTCCTTCCCTCCTCCTCCTCCTGTCTATGAGATCGTACCGATCCAAGGGACAGGTCTCGGGATGGTCGCTATCGCGGACATCGCAGCTGGGTCCACCATCGTCCGCGAGCGACCGTTCTTCGTGATGCCCAGGACAATCTCCGCGAACAGCGAGGAGGAACATCTTCGCATCATGCATGGCCTGGTGGACTTCCTGCATCCCGACAACAAGCGCGCCTTCTTCGCTCTCAGAAACTCGAAAGGCCACACAACGTCGTCCCAAGTCAAAGGCATCATGGACACGAACGCGTTCATCGCCGGGCCCTTTCCCACTTTCCCGGCCAAGTATGCAGGGGTTGCAAGAGACATCTCCCGCGTGAATCATAGGTGCGGCGGCGGCGGTCTCTTCATGCGCTACTTTGATCTTCATCTGACGCACCTACGACAGCTGCAATCCCAACGCGACTCCTGTCACCGTCGAGTCCTTCAGGGCATGGAAGATAAAGTTCGACAAGGATGCATTCATTCGAGACGTCGACCTTGACGCACGTCCTGCGCGCCGTCCATGCAATCCGCGCGGGCGAAGAAGTCACCATCTCGTACCTCAACGACCAGCTCGGGATGCACGACGCACGCTAGGAGGAGCTGTGCCGCCGCTACCTCTTCAAGTGCAAGTGCAAGTCGTGCCGGCTCACGGGGCCGGCGCGCATGATGAGCGACGTTGCGCGTATGGCCATCAACGAGAGCGCGCACCCAGTGTGCATCATGAAGGACGAGGCGGCTTTCAGGGTGTGGCTGGCCAACGGCGCGGTGCTCGGACCTTCCGCGCGCGACGCAAATGGCGAGCACCCGCTCGTGGCGGCGGAGGCGACTTGGAGCGCGATGGAGCAGGAGGGCTGCTACGAGGTGATGTTGTGGGAGTCTGTGCTGCTGCGGCTCGTGAGGGGCTACGCTGCCCTGGAGAACGAGCAAGCCGTACGCCACTATGCGACGAAGGCGGCTGCGCTGAGGATAGCGGAGACGGGCGAGGATGGAGGATGGCTCGCGGTCGCAGAGAACCCGCGGAAGACTGAGGCGTGGGCGGGGCGAGGCGAAAAGCGCAAGGTGTGGGCGTGGTCCGAGGTCGTGTGTGATCCATCTCAGTCATTCCAAGCAAGTCCAGTTGATTCCAATGGGACAGTACGAGTACTATACGTGTATGCGATCGAGGATCATGTCCCTCTAGAATCTAAACAAAGTACCCATCGAGATATGAGGCTGACGAAGGGAGAGTTGGCTTTGCCGTGGATGATCAACGAACTCACTGCGGACTCTGTGATCCATACATACTCTGTTCGACCTGAACGCTCCGTGGGCACGGCTTCGATGTCAATGCTCGCGTCTCGGAAGCAAGGGTGAAGGGGATCTCGTGCAGGCAGGAGAGGTAGCTTCGCCGGCCCGAAGGCACGATCAGGTCCAACTCAACCTCTGAGGACCTCCATGACGGCAGCGAGCACGGTCGGGGCGAACAGCTCGGTAAGCTCGACGGCGCCCGCAGACCGTTCGCGCCATACACAGATCCTCCTCTTCGCCCGTCCACCTGGGAGCAAAACCCCGCTGTGTGTTGGGTCGGACAAGTCATTTCCTTCGGGTGCATAGACCGAAAGCCAATCACTGTGAGCAGATGTAGAGTACATGGATTGCTGTCAGCCGGACGTACGTTCGGTTGCAACGGCGACCCGCAGAACTCCACGCATGTGTAGTTGCGGGAACTGCTGCTCCCTGCAGTCCTCGAAGACGCGCGCCATGTCCGAATCGTGCCACGGATGCGCGAAGGAGCCCCACCGCTCGCCCTCGCACACCACAGCGACGCGTGCAAGGGCGGGCCCAGTGGCGGCGAGGATCATTTCCTGAACACGGCCGCTGTCCGGAAACACTCATCGTTTCGGGAAGGCGTAGGCGTTGCGTCCGTCGGCTTGGACGATGGTGATGGTGTGCAGACGTTCGAGCCTCCCGGGCCATCCGACGATCGTTTCCAGGAAGTGCAAGATGCGGTCGGACCGATGGCTGATAGTCAGCGACTCGAGCTGGCTGAGCTCCCGCCGGGCGTCAGGATCTGCTCTCCAGGGAATCATTCAGGATACCCTTCGCGGTGGACACGATAAGTCATAGACGTACCCAACCAGGGCCGACTGTCCGACAACGCTACCCACTCCAACCGCTGGAGGTGCGGCGCAAAGATCTCAGTGAGCATCTCCGCCGGGTCCCGCTGCAATACATATTAATCTCAGGGACGACCTCGAGGAGTAGCGAGGCGGAAGTCACGTACGTCCAATTCGAAACAGCCGAGGTGTGAGACATGCGGAGCACGTTCGGCGTAGTGGACCGTCAACGGAGTACTCCGGTGAAGTATGTTCCAGCTCACGTCCCTCAGAAGTAGAGACCGCAACTGTTTCATCGCCAAGAGGCAGTCGAGGAAGTTTGAGAAGTGTATATCGAACTGGACCGCCTCCATATGCAGAGAGGCCAGCCCTGCGCAGGAAATGCTATGTGCGAGCGAAAAGTGACGAACTCGTGGGAGGAAGCTCATAAGGATGTATATGGGGCCCAGTATGCTGTTAGGAACCGGGTATTTGGCGATGAAGAGCTCTTCGACGAGATTGCGAAGATATGGGCAGATATGCATAGTCTGCACCAGTCGGTGCAGCTTCACCGTGATCGGCATCGTGCTGGCTGAAGCGGTCAGATGCTCCAGGTATATGGTGCGGTAGAGACACAGACGACTCCGCGGAAGCCAGGCCTCACACGTCCGCGCGCAGCGGGCGAGCGTACGAGGGACCACGCCAGACTCGGCTTCCTGATCAGAAGAAAGCTTGACGTTGTCGATGATAGTCTCGTAGATCTCGATGGGGAAAGCTGAAGAAATTGGACGAAGATCTGCCGCGGGGGCTCCTGTGTGCATTGTGGCGGGTGCAGAGCGAGGTCAGGGAAGAAGATGCGCATGCCACGCCTGAGCGACAGGCGCTCATGGGAACATGAGACAATTAGGTGATCCACGGGGGCCGAGGAAACTCCAACCACAGTGCTAGTACTGATGGTGAGTCGCAAGAGTCCACAAGCTCGGAGCAGCACGAGAGTAGATGCACGAGAGATGTATATCCAGAAAAGAGTACATATCGAGATTTGTGAGAGGGGAACGTCATCAACTCAATACGGACACTCGACCTGAACGCTCGTGAACACGGCCGCCATACGCTCCGGCGCAGTATCCCAGTCGATGGGTCCGTGCGCCCACTCCGACGTGCCCTCCTGGTCGCTCGCATCCCAGATGCCGAACTGGAGGCGCGACGGGTGGGACGGGTAGTGCAGGGCCCCGTTCTTCATCGTGTCCGCTATACCGGTACCGTGCGCGCGTCACGAGAAGGAAGGTGTGGGGTGGATGGCGAAGGGGACGCACCTTTGAGCAGCGTCCTGACCTGCGAGCCGTCGACGCTCCAGACGATGCGATCCGGGCTCCAGTCGATCGCGTATGAGTGTGTGCTTGCGACGTTCTTGGGGCTGTGGGGGTAGTTCTGGACGGAGCTGAAGGCGCCGTAGAGCGGCTGGTCTTCGGAAGGAGCGGGCGCGAAGACGTTGGTCTGCCAGTGTGACGCGTCGCCACCCAGCAGCTCCATGTCAATCTCGTCTCGTTCGGGCGCTTTGCAGTGATGTCGGCAAGATGAAGAAAGAGAGATAAATGGCTTTTGGAGAGGACGTACCTAGCAGGATGGCCGCCGTCACAACGCCGGAGACCGCGGGTCCGGAGAACGCGTAGGTGACCTTGGCGTACCTTGGCTGCTCATCAGCACGCATATCCGCCGCACACCAGGACCAACTTACTGACCTGACTGTAAAGGTGGAGTTGAACGTGGCCCCGTCCGCGACCCTGGTGTTCGTGTGCCCCTTCCGAGCGATCTTCCCGTCCGGTTTGTCCAGAAAGAGCTTCAGACCGTCGGAGTCCAGAG
The DNA here is from genome assembly GCA_016618145.1 of Sanghuangporus lonicericola. Classification (NCBI taxonomy): domain Eukaryota; kingdom Fungi; phylum Basidiomycota; class Agaricomycetes; order Hymenochaetales; family Hymenochaetaceae; genus Sanghuangporus; species Sanghuangporus lonicericola. Next base: position 4,331 of record WJSG01019324.1, read on the forward strand.
AGTACGAGCCAGGCGGGCTGAGAGGGTCGAAGTCTCGTTTAAAGGCCGAGGCAGAAGTCGAAGAGTCAAACGTCATGGCGAACGGCGTGCAGTGTGAGCCTGAGCCTGAGTCGTGTGCGCGAGGAAGATATTGCAAGTCCCGGAGATGCCACCGCGCGGGCGTAGTCACTGCAACGGCCGCACCAGCTAAGGCAAGGAATAGATATGTCTTGATAAAAGCCATGTGTGGTTCAGTTGAACGCGGTTTTGAGTAGTAGTAAGTAGTCGAGAAGAACAGGTATCTCAGAGACCTTGAGACTTCCAGACGAGAAGCGAACAAGAAGCTAGCAGCCGGTGGTTAGAATGATGCTACTTCGGCGACAAGAACACCGAGACCAGAGGCAATGAGAGATATCGTGGATGACAAGCGAGGACCGGGAGGAGGATGGCGGTCGTGTTCTGACCCGGACTTTGCGGGGTTCGAACCTGGGGCCCACCGCGGTCCCGTGACTGTGAGACGCGTTGTTGACGCGTTGCGCGCATCGGCAAAGGCCGCGGGCATTACGTACGGAGAAGAGCGCCGCCACTGGCTAGACTGTCGCACCTCCTCTCCCAGTCCCCTGCTCTTTCTTTCCCCTCCCCCAAGCTATACCCACACAACATGGACTGTGGCTACCTCTCATCGTCTCCTCCCTCGTCGCCCTTGCTCGCTCCAGTCGACTCGTCCCCGCCGTCGTCCCCCGGCCTCAACGCAATCTGCACGCCCCCAGGCTCCCCCGGTCCCATTCATCCCTACGCCGGCTCAACAAAGTCCACGAGGAAACCGCGCATATATGAACAGCACAGTGCCCACAAGGCTTCTGCGCGGGCGTACGCGTCCGATGACGACGACAACGCGGTCCCAATGCTCACACGACGCGCGCACAAGCTGCCTGACGTGACTCCGACGCGTCTTGCACGCGCGATCGACCCGTTTTCTGCGTCCGCGAAAGACGCATGGCGACCTCCGACATACGAGAAGAAGGTGGGACGCGCTACCCCCGAATGCGACGCGTCGCCGTCGCATGCATATGCCAGCCGGCCGGTCCACTCCCCGACTCCGAAACAAAGGGCACCCGCGACGGACGCGGATGTTCCGGATCTTTGTCTCACGGATGATGAATACGAGAAACCCAAGCCGCCGCGAAGGTTTGCGACTCAAGGGGAGATGGACCAGGAGAAATGGGAGAGAGCCGTTTCGAACGCGATCGACAGGCAGAACGGGGTGATTGACCTCGGGTACGTGTTCAATTCTCTACTCTCGAACTTTGAAGTCTAAGGGCGCGTCCTGTCTTGCTCCGCAAACGAGAAACGGACGAGACAGGACACGACCTAGAACGTCGAGTGGCTCTCGTATAGCAGGGGAGGTCGCAGTCGGTGCCCCAGCGTTGCTTGACAGGCTCCGCGATCTCTCGAAGTGCGGATAGACCAACCTTGAGTGCCGTCAGAGGAGTGCATATATGCGCCGAATCAGAATCAGTGACGGGAGATGGCTCGAAGAACGTGTTGCGTCACCGCACAGAGACGGTGTCGACGGAGGCATGTAGTCCCCCTCGACGACGATATCTTCTGTAGAAAGTTCCCCATGAGTCGCAGTCCCACCTCCCCTTTCCCCACAACGCCAACAAGCTTCTATCCTGAAATGATCGCGATTCTCACTCGAGACACTCAGTATGAGAAAACGTAACGTCGCCTGGCATGTTTGTCTGGGTTCGCGAACGGTGCGCTCACGTACACCGACGTTGTCATTCCACAAAAGCTACACTCGTTCTTGCAGCTGTCCGCAGGCCGCGATGGCTCAGACTAGTACGCGCCAAGTCCGCTGGTCAAGCCTCGACTGCGGTAGCAGTCGCATGTATGCGCNTAGTACGCGCCAAGTCCGCTGGTCAAGCCTCGACTGCGGTAGCAGTCGCATGTATGCGCTGCTTGTGTTACAGTATCATGCTGCAGACGACAGGAGGTGATTCTGTGAACGCGTTGCGTCCCCACACAGAGACTGACGCGGCTGGCATGCATTGACTCCGTGGCGAATGTCACGATCCCAGAAATATGTATATGCACCCTCCGTAGGTGGTAGTCGAGAATGTATCGGCTCACGCCATGACTGATCCGGGTACGCGAACACATGTGCTGACATACGCCGACAGCCGTACTGCAACTAGCGTTACAGACCCTCCTGTGACGTGTATCCCTCCAAAGGCCATCGTAGACCTGCAGAAGCTCGTAATCCTTCCTATCACAAACGCCCCCTCCAGCGCACCTTCGTCACCGATACTTTCACCTGCTCCGGTCCCTACGACATCTTTTTCCCCATCCCGCGCTTTCAACCGTGCGACCACAATGCCTGCCGCGGGCTTCACTCAAGCATTCTTCGCCAGCAAAGATGGCGAAGTACTACGAGGTACTCCGGCTGCGCGTGCCGCCTCCATGCAGACGGTCCCGCAACAAGCGACCAGCCAGTTCTCGAGGAACGAGATCGAGCTTTATCTCGCGAACAACTCAATCACACGGTTACCTGCAGAGCTGTTCCGCGTCAGTGCTCTTGCAGTACTCAGCCTACGTACGTCTTGAGCCGGGCCCATGCCGTCGCTGGACAAACTAACGGAGGTGCATAGGTTCGAACGGCCTCACGCATCTGCCTCCACAGATCGTGCAGCTCACTGCTCTGCGGGAGCTCAACGTGGCTCAGAATAAGCTATGCTGGCTTCCGGCCGAGATGCTCGGGATGCGTCTAGGGAAGCTGGCCGTGGCTGGAAACCCGTGGATGCCTCCGCCGCCTGTCGCGCCGCGAAGCACGAACGAGACTCAGGCCGATACTACGCGGACCGTCTCCGACCCCATAATGCACTTCCCGGTCCCGCCTCTCACCGAGCTATGTCTCCGCACCCTCCTTGCGCCATACAATCCGCCGCCTCCTCAAGCCCATTTCCACTCGACTCCTCCGCACGCTTCCTCGTCCCCCACTCCTGCGCCACCACAGCCGTGTAGCCCATATCCGCTCCCTCCTACGCACACACATCTCAAGACGTTCCTGGAAGCGAGACATAGCGTCCCCATCACGGCGGACTACACCATCTCCCCTAACATCTCCGCTGTCCTCCGCGTATGCGCGCCAGCCGCCGTGGCGCAGCCCGCGGAGGACCGTCTGCCCAAGCACAAGAAGGCACGCTGGGAGGACGACGACAGACCCGGGCCCTCGCGCTCCGCATGCAGCGCCAGCGACGAGGACGAGGAAGACATCTTCGCGCCCCGTCCTCGTCCTCGGGCTCAGGAAGAAGACGAGATCACCGGGGTCAGCGTGTGCCCGTCTCTGCGACATCGCGCCGTCGATGGGTCGTGGCTCGACGGGCGGGTGCCCGTGTTCGTGCGTCATGCGGAGGAGCGATGGACGTGGCAGGCGGAGATCGCGGGCGTGCGCGTCGGGGCGGAGGGCGTGGGCGGAGTGGGGGTGCCCGTGCGCTGGCGCGGGTGCTCGAGGGGGTGTCTGTCGTTCCTCGACCCTCCTGCTCCTGTTCCCGAGCCCCCAGAGGAGCCTCAGCCGCCTCCGCGTGGGGAAGAGACGGGCGCAGCGGACGGTGGCGTCGACCTTGATCTGGTTCTGGGACTCGGAGGGGATGGCGATGTTGAGATGGAGGACTTGACGCTCGAGCGCGGGTTGGCGGACCCGGAAGACTTCGAGGAGGGGTTCTAGCTGGCTCCTCGAGCGATCTACGTGACTGTATGTTGTATATTGCATAGGATGCATCTTGACTTCACCGTTACCTTCGCTTGCGGACAGAACCTCGCACCCACCACCGTCTGGGTACGACACCTCACCGCGTCGGATCGACAGACCTGCCTCTCGTTTTGGCGTGTTACTTACTGCTAGTCTTGCTCTACTAGGTCTCGCTTTTGTCGTCCTCTCCGCCTATCCGTAAGGCGACTCCGGCTCGGAAAACCATTGGAGTTGAACCGCGCACGTGCCTAGGTCAACTCAGAAAATCACTTCGGCAGAAAAGCGGAACGACCCCTCCCTCCTGCCCCACCATGTCTCAGTCTCAGTCTGAGCTCACAGAATCCGAGCGGAATGCTCTCCTCATAGATCCCGACTGGCTGGCTCTCCTTCTCCGCGGGTTTCAAGATTACAACGAGAAACATCGTCGCAATGCTCTCACTGCTCGGTACAACTTGAACGACTCGAAGCTGGCCACGGACAACAAAATCCTGCGGCGGTCCGCCCCTGTTCTTGACAGTCTTGCACGGCTCCTCGTCTCCGAGGAGTCAGATCAGATTGTCTCCGTTAATTTGGTACACGCGAGCAGGGAGCGGGCGTTTGGTAGCCTCGTGGCAGAGCAGACACGGCGTGGGGAGGCGCGCACGGGGCACGCAGCCCGACCGGAAATAGGACGAGACTCAGGGAATGCGAGTGCATGGTACTGGGGGGTATAGGGTGCTAGGAGGTAGGTCTACAGGACGGCGGCCGTGCTGCGAGATCGGCTACAGGAAGGTGCGTACTCGCTCTGCGACTGGGATTCGCGCTGACTACGACTACTTACTTACTACAATGTACATGCAGCGCCTCGTGCTACCCGCCTTCTGAGATCTGCGCTCTCCAGTATGCTCAAGAACTTAATGGTGAGTTCTGTCTTTCCGTGACCAAGATGTGAAATCTCACTTACGGCGTCGCTCGCCGTGCCAGGAAGCTCGGAATACCGAGGACTCGGCGCGCAATCGATGCGGCGGCATCCCGCACTCGTCTCTCCAACGGCCGTCTCCCGAGTTGCGCCGCATGCGTAGCACACCGCCCATGGAAACTCAATTGGCCGGGGTCAAGCAATGCAGCCTGCGCCATAAGACCCTGTTCCGACTTGGTTGGGAGCGAATTCGAGCCTGCAAAGCGCGGCTGTTGGCCACGGTCAGTCTACAGCTCGTTCCAGGAGTGCAGAACGGTATGGCTCACTTCATATCCAGGCCAGAGTGGTCGGAATGTCCGCAGAAGACCGCGGTGATGGTACGCCAGCATCACATACGTCGCCGCAGGAATCCGACAAAGAGTTCAAGAACTCGACCGGAAACATCGTGGGAGACTCCCGGCGGTTGGCTGGCCCTTGGTGTGCTGCCTGGAATGTACGCCGCAGCCCGGCATTGACTATGCTGGCCTTTGCGCTCATTCATACGACCCCCGCGCTGCTTCCGGGTCGCAGACATCGCCGGTACCGTCAGGTTCGTCGTCTGAATTGTTCGCGCAGCCTGAGACTGACGTGTGGAATCCCAGGAACTATGCTTCAACAGTTGCCGGGCAGTCAGGCGCGTGAGCATGGCCGACGGTTGCTACACCGTCATTGCCGTTCTCGAGGACGACTGGGCTTCGTCCTCACTGTATCCCTGGGCTGCCATGCAGCCGACGACGACAAGCTGCAGGACGACTCGGAAGGCCGCGGTAGAACAGTGCAAGACGCGTCAAAGCACGCCGGACGCGTCGACCACGGTCCAGAGACACTATCGGGAGGCTACGGTGGCGTGCAAAATCGGAGACGCAGGGACACGGCCGGGAACACGCACCGCAAGATCTGGAAGATTGCTGCGTGTCGAGCAGGGACCCGACAGGAGCCTGGCGCGTCCTCTCGTAGTCGCATAGTCCAGATGTCTTCACGCTGCCCACCAGTGGTTACTTGCACTGCAGTGCCGTCCGACACGGTGAGTACGTGTCATTTAAACGACCATCAACGTGCTCACCACAGAGAGCCGTGCACAACACGCAGCAGCACGCGCAACGCATCTGTGGATGCTGACGATGTCGTCTCGTCGTCGTGGCGCAGCGTGTCTGAGGAGTAAGTCTCTAGTACAGCCCATCTATGTGTCTGCTTCTTACCTGACGCGTTCTAGCACTGACCTATTCATGTGCTGCCCGGGAGCCAGAGAACCACGGCTGTTGAGAGAGTCCAGAGGACGAAGGGACCGCCAGCAGGGATGGTGGGAACAGGATGGGTGGAGAGGAATGGACCGAAAACCGCCCGTCCTGCGTTACAGGAACATTCATCTCGTCGGTCGGCACCGGCACCATTCAGATGTTTGCGGCATCAGAGGCATGCTCGCGATCCGTTCCGAGCACGCTTCTCCATGCACATCGCCGTAAACCTTTCTGGGACTTGTCTCAGCAACGTGAGTACGACTTTTCTCCCTTGAGTCCCCTGCTAGTTGCGAATCGTCGAGGCGGCGGGCCCGGCTTAGGTGACAAGTTAGTGCCGGTCAATCTCCATGCACTCCTTGCGGCCGAATGGTCGGCATTCTCAGCAGTTGCGGGATATTCTCCAGGTGCGTGTGTTCCCTGCTCCAGTGCGATTACTGGCCCGGAGTGCGTCGAGTCCGGATCCCGAGAATCTGGACCGCAGACAGCGGCTTCACGGCGGCGACGCCCGCTCAGAACATACCGACTCAGAGCACACTCATACAGTGCTGTCAAGGTATCTCAATGTTGACAGCAAGATACTAACGTCGGCGGCCAAGAGGGAGGCGCTGAATAAATACTAAACCGTGGGAAGAGGGGGGGAGGGGGGTCCGGGGGTCCTTAATGCACTTTCGGTAGTCCATCCGAGCATCGCCTGCAGAGGCTCAAAGCAGATATACCTGGCATATACTAGGCCTCAACAATGTTTATAGACATTTTACGGGCTTATCAAAGGTATGAGGGACCGTATGAACCTTGCTGACCCCCTCTCCGATGTTGGGACCAGCTCTCGGGCGTCTGTGGTGCCATATTGGGAGTCGCGCGCTTGACAAGC
>WJSG01019335.1:0-13939 GCA_016618145.1 Sanghuangporus lonicericola
CTCACACACTTTCTCGCCACAGTGCTCTTCATCTACGAAACATGCTTGACGTTGGATCGAGAAGTGGCATATCTCTGGTCTGTCAAACGGACCGGAGCGTCACTCCTGTTCTTTGCGAACAAGTGGATCTCGATGACGGTTTACGTTATGATGTTGGCCGAGTTTGCTTCCTTTCCCTCGGATAAGGTACGCAGTCTCCATCTAGTGCCGTAGCAAACCTAACCGGAAGCAGAGGTCGGTGTATAACATCGCCGCGTGCAGAGTACTGCAGGATAACCACAGTCGTCCGCAGTTGTTCCAATTTCCAAGTGGCGGTATCCGCAGTCGGAGTGCTGCAGTTCATTCCCTGGGCAAGTAAGTCACGCTTCCAGCTATTGACTCCGGATATAATCGGCTGATGCCCTGTGGAAGTATTCTCCGCACTTCGTGCATACGTGGTGGCTCAGAGCAAGTTCCTCGGACTGCTCATCCTCACTTTGTCTCTCGCACCAGTAGGTGCTAATTTGGTAAGCGGCTTCATGAGTCTTGTCAACATGGAATCTGGACGAACACATATCGTTGATCACCTTGCAGGTTCAATACGGCTATCAGCTCTCCGGAGAGAACATCGCCCCGTTCGGATGTCTAGAGACGAACACTGCGACCGTGGCACTCGAACTAAAGTGCGGCTCTCTTCATCTGGCTCAGTTCCTTTGCATTGTGCTGACGTTGCGCAAGACGTAGGTGTTGTGGTAACTGCATGCCAATGGCACATCCTCATCCAAGGGCCCCATAGTCGTGATCACATCTCGAGTGGCGCTCATCGTTGCTGACGTCCTACTCATCTACATCACCTGGACGAACCTCAGCAGTCAGGAAGCCTGGAGAAACATCCGTCAGTCTGGCAAGAGCGTGTCGCTTTCAGATATTCTGTTCCGAAATGGTGCGTGTTTCTACAGCATCAGCGGCTTGTCCTTGCACCGAATGATCAGTAACCCTACGCCGCGCACAGGTACTGTGTACTTCGTGTACGTTTACCGGTAGCGGCAGGGGGTACTTGTCTCAGTCTGATAGGCTTGGAATATCGGAACCAGCATCTTGCTTATCCTGAATATCCTCCACCTTGTCCTATCGGCGACGGCCAGCGCGGTAAGCCACTTCCTCGGCCTGTCTCTCTGCTTCCTGATTTGATGATATGCTCATATCATCGCCGTCTCTTGAACAGGGGGCGGGCAACGGCGAACAAAGCTTTGTCACCGTATTCACCACACCGTATGCACACTCGCTCTTCATATCTGTTGATCTGTGCGATATACGCACAAGCAGCATCGGCTGGCAGCATCACGGCAATCCTTGTCTCGCGCTTCCTCCTAGAGCTGCAGGAGGCTGACCAGATGGTCGTGCGACTCGACCGCGACGATCCGCTGCATTTCTCGAGGAACCCATACGACGATACACCAAGTTTCATCTCATCCCTCGGAGCGTTCATAAATCCGGATGTTCCGCCTCGCGAAGATGATACTGCGTCGGACGTTGACACGCACTCGGAAGACTGGGCAGTGGAGGAAGGCGGGATTCCCAGCCCAGCGGCCGAGGCTCATGCCGCTGTTACGTCGTCGCCGTCGTCCGCGTAGTCCGTGACACCGTGTGTCTCCTCAGTCATTAGTTTTTTTTTTTTTTTGGTGGAGCGCATAATATCTTGAGCCGAATTCGTCCCTATAAGGGCTTATCGTACAGCTCGTGGCCAAGAGCATGGCCAGACGCGCTACAGTCAGGTCGGGGCCTATGGCCGCGATCTAACCGTCATAAATATTGTAAACCACCGCGAGGAAATGCACTTACGCACGATGTGTGGGACTCGAAACGGGGCCGATAAGGAACAGCAGCCCACAGGCGACTGCCGTTCCTCATCGGCCTCGTTTGATACCCACTAAAACCCCGCTGTTAGTGACCCATTTGGGAGGCAGGTCCTTCCCGTTCTCAATTATCGGTAACCAGATCTTCTCCACGACGCTGGGACTTAGCGCACGTTTGCCCCTCGCCATCCTTGCCGTCTTCCTGTCGAGGTCAAGTCTGGCGTTCATGGTCGAGTAAAATCGGTTTGTAATCTCGGTTTCCGTGAACTCAGCACCTTCGTTCTGGATGACTCGCTCACATCGCAGTTTCCAGATGAGGTGCAGTGCCTCTGTGTTTACGATGCACCAGAGGTGCTCGATGGCCGACCTCCGGGCACCGTCCCTGGTCTTGAAGACTGCACAAGCCGCTCCCAGCACTGTACCCCAGCATGGTTCATGCCACGTCGCGTCTGTAAGTGTCCAGAGCGTTTTAAGCAGACCCCATATCTGTTTCTGACCCACCGCCTCGCAGTCCAGGATGACGTGCGTCATGGACTCGCATTCGCCGCAGGAACGACAGATTGCTCGTTCCTGCAGTTCGACCGACATCTTGGGACGCAGCCAGTGCGATCCTATCATATACCCATCATGGATCGCCATCCACATGAACTGCGCCGCCTGTCGTGAGACGTGTCTAGATCGGAGGGAAACCCATATTGCACTATCTGGGATCTGGACGCCGAAAGCGGCTTGTACACCACTTGAGATTCTATCAAGGTTTGCCACCGCTCTAGGTCGAGGTTTGGTCAGCATATCTTTCCTTTTCCGGATCGCGCGATATGCCAGTTTCTGGGTCAACGCCCTCAGCTTCGCCCCGGTGACACGGAAGCTTACAGGTATGTCAATGTTTATCGGCGTCCCCTCTGGGAGTTCTGCACCTAGTCCCGCGAGGGCATCCGCGGCTTCGTTTCTCGGCTGCCCGCTGTGTCCCTTTACCCAGGTGAAGAGGGTGTGGGCTTTTCTCATCCTGAGCTCCGCAATCGTCACCTGTGTCAGTGCGGCATTCTTCTGAAGGATGTAACCCGTATCTTCATGACGTTGTCGCCATTTGGTGACAGAATCCATTGTCGTTTGTGAGTCGGTCTCCTGAACAACTCTCACACCACTACCCACGACGCGTGCTGCCAGTAGGGTTGCTACAATCTCACCCGTTTGATTTGATTGATCGAGTGTGCTCGGCAGCCTGACGCTCTGATTCAGACGTTCCTGGCTCTCAACATATACACCAGCTCCCGCTTGGGCCCTCGTCTCACCATTGAACAGGCACGATCCATCGGTTGCGATTGTGAGCTTTGAGCCGTCCTCCTCTAGCTCCATGTCCAGGCTAATCTGCGATGCAGGTTCGCTTTCGGTGAAAATTCGGAGCGCGTCACCAAGATCCCCGTGGGTAGTGACGCGTCTGTCGAAAGCAACCAGCCCTTCAGGGATACGCTCTCTCGTGAGCCTCTTCAGCTCGTCGTCCTCGTAGTCCTCAGGCTGCCTTACCAGGGGGTTCCATTTGCCGGGTAAAGTCATTATCATTTCCTTTGCTGGAACACCGCATTGATGAGGGTTCGAGCAGCCCTGCAATGTCTTCCTAGACTTGCACTCCGCGCATTTGCATGATGCTTTTGCCTTGTGCCCGGGACCATCAAGGATTCCCGCCAGGTCCGTGAAATCCCCAACCGTCCGTGCTTTGTGGTTCGAGATTAGGCAAGTAAGCAGTTTCGAAGGGACTGAGAGCCTGCCTAGCCTGACATGGTCTGCCTGAATATGATCCCACATCGGCATCTCTCTTATGATCGACCTTGTGAAAGCAAGTCCCTCAATTCTCAGACCGTATTTCTTGGCAACCGACATCATACTGGTGAGCTCCATTGGCAGTCCTCTCACTTTCGGTTTCCATCTCTGAAGGAAAGGGTTTATCCGGAGCTCTGGCAGCTTCGGCCGACAGTTCTTCGGGACGTGGTTTGCGTAGAGGTCGTCAGCCAGAAAGGCCCACAGCGGCCTGTTCTCCCCGAAATCCATATATGACTTGAGCCACATGAGATCTATGGCCTCGTTTCTAGCAGCCAAGTCGATCAGACCTATGCCACCCATCTCGACTGGTAAGCATACGTGATCTTTCCCGACTGGCGTATTGTGTCGATCGTCCCACAGATAGCTACGAATAATGCGATTGAGCCGTTTGAGAATAGCGTCGGGCATCCGTTGGACCGTGGTCAGATATTGAGTCATGCCGCTGATTATCATCTGGACGACATGCTTTTTGCCCTGGAGAGTTGCGTGCCCCTTCTTCCACCTTTCTAACACCTCCACTAGTGGCTTCCTCATAGCGACAATTTTGGTGAGCACCAACGACCAGACATCGACTTGACTTATGCCGTTCCCGAAAAAGGCCCCTAAAATTCTCACTGCCTCCCCGTCTTGCGCGACGTGTACTCCCTGTGGGTAGTTTCTCCAGGCTCCCGTTGTGCGGTAGGTCTCCGCCATCTCCTCGCGAAAGCCCGGCGAGCCGATGGGGATTATTTCTGTCTTACTGATGTTGAATTTAGCCTTTGCGGCCGAACACCAGGTGTCCAGAATTTGCTGTAGAGTGGCGAAATCATCACGCGAGGACAGGTAGACAGTGGTGTCATCAGCGAAAAGGACCGCTTTCAGCACCTCGTCGCACCGTGGAATGCTGAAACCTTCCAGGTCCGACTTACGGATCATAGCCGAGAGGGGTTCAATAGCTAGGTCGAAGAGCAGGCAGGACAGAGGGTCCCCTTGCCTGACCCCACGATATACTCTGTAAGCTTTGCTCAGAAAGCCGTTGATCATCACTGATGTGTCTGCATTCTTGTATAGGGACTCGACCATGCGAATGAAGGCCTCCGGTATGCCGAATTTCCTCAGAACGCGCCATAGATAGTCGTGCGCGATTTTGTCGTAAGCCTTCTCCTGATCCAGGGCTACAATCGCGCCGTCCTCTTCATTCACTTCCGCCCAGGACATCATCAGCCTTGCCAGCTGTGTATGGTTGTGGATCCTTCTTCCGGGAACGAACCCCGCCTGCGCTTTGTTGACAATCAATGGGGCCACGTCTGCCAGTCTGACCGCGAGCGTCTTACTGAGCAGCTTATAGTCCGTATTGAGGAGCGTTATCGGCCGGTAATTCACGACCTTCGTTCGCTCACCTTTTTCTTTGTATATCGGGGCGATCCATCCTTGGGCGAAACTTGTGCTCGAGTCGACACCGAAGAGTCTAATGTCCTCAAAGGCCGCCGTCAGCAGCCTTACGACGTCAAACTTCGGGCGTTCTTCGAAACGTTTATCTTCCGTGTATCTGGCGTGCAGTGTTTTCCACACTTCGAAAGGGATACCGTCAAGACCTGGAGCCGTGCCATTTTTCGAGAGTCTCAGGGATAGTGCGCATTCGTCGTACGTCAGCTCGTCACCGAGTGTTCGTGCCTGCCTCTCGTTCACTCGAACCTCGAGGCTGTCCAGCGCAGTCCTGATGTCGCTCTCTCTCTCCTCAGGTGTTTTCGCGTCCGGGTCGTCGCGCTGGACCCTCATATGATGGGTTCTAGCCATTTTCGCCATCTTAACAGAGTCGGTCTCAAATACTTTCTCCCCGGACGTCCCGATCTGACCTTCCTTTTCAAAAGACATGATTATGTCTCTAGGTGCGCATTCCCGATGTAGCTTTGACCAGTATTTAGTTGGTCTCTCGCCAAATAACCGGTGTGTCGCTCTCCCGTTTTGTTGCTGCTGCTTATAACGCAGTTGTCGCAGTTGACGTATCTGTTTCGTTAGAGCCTCCGCCTCCGCTAGCTTCTCTTGTTCCGATACACTCCTATCGGCATGGGTTCGTCGGAGAGCCACCTCAAGCTCGCGAATCTCAGTCAGCAGCTTCGGAATGATCTCGCGTTCGCGTTCTCTTGCGAGCTTCATAGCTGCCCGCTTGAAGTCGTGGAGAATACGCTGCGGGTTCGCAATATCGGTCCTGCCTCCTGACACCTCCAGCTCCTCCAGTCTTCTGGACGCCACTAACCCTTCTCTTTTGATTGACCCCGTGAGGGCTTTGTCTCTAATTATTCGTAGCGGGAAGACCGGCCGTCCTTGGCCTACCACTGGGGCATGCTTCGGAACCAGCTGGACCGTGATCAAGCTGTGGTCGGATTTGACCCCCGCTTCGCACATGTTCCACTCTCTCGCAGCTTCAAAGGTGTCCTGCGTGACGTATATGCGATCCAGCCTCGAGAACACCGCGTCCCGGCCCGAGCCTCTGTGGAACGTGTACGCCCTGCGATTTGGGTGCGTCACTCTCCATCCGTCCGCTAGCATGAGCCCTAGGCTCATTTTCAGGTCGTCCAAGGCGGTCACAGAATGGTCCACGGTCTCGTTCATCGGGAGACGGTCGATAGGATCCTCCACCGTATTGAAATCGCCCGCCATGAGGTGCGGTTTCGGAAGGCTTGGGTGATCGTCATAGTATTGGCGCACCTCGCCGAAGAAGCGTTTTCGTTCGGCAGCTCCCTGTGAGGTCGGTGCGTAGATACACAGAAAATGTTTAAGGTCGCCTCCTTGGCATGGCAGACTAATTTGCATGGCTCTTCCAGGAATGATCTCGGTTGCTCTGGCCTCTTTGGCGTTTACATATCTAGTGTTCAGGACCACCGCTACACCCTCTCTCTGCGTCGGTGCTTCCGTGTTAGCTGAGAAAAATACCTTGATCTTCCTAGCGAACATGCTATGAATCGCCGCCTTCCTTTCTTCAGTCAGATGCGTTTCCTGGAGTAGGAGGACGCCTATTCGATGCTCGGCCATCATCTTGTAGATTTTACCCCATTTATTCTCCGGGTGATCTCGTAGCAGGTTTCCGTAGCCATTAATGTTGAGAGATGCCAGCTGGATGGTCATTCTAGCATCCAGCTTCTTCCTCCCTGGCTTTGGCTTGGTTTGCTTGCTCGTCGTCGCACTTGCGTCGGGAGTCTGTCGCGGTTCCAGGACAGATCCTGGCTGGACTTGGCTGGTCGTTATGCTCCTATCTCGCCCGCCGCCGTCCTCGACCATTCGTTCATTCCTCATCTCATCGTCAACCTCCTGCAGCCTTTGACCGTTTGCCATGTCACCGATCCCCGGGCCGGCGTCGTGAGCTCCCGCTTGGACATGCACATCGCGGGGGCCTCTTTCAGCCCAGGGGCATTTGTAACCAGTACCAGAGTTTGCATCCGTGTAGGTGTTTGTGGTTTGTGTGTTCGTAGTTGAGTAATGTCGGTCAGAATACAACCATAGTCCTGACCCAAGGCAGAGAAAAACCTCCTGCCGGGGTGACGCTATGCAACCGTACTTGACACGTAGCTATCGTTCGGGGTGCTTTGCTTTCGCGCGACACGTCTGACCTGAATAGGTCGCCGCTGAGATACCGACAGGGCTTTCCTGACCGAGGTCAGTATATTTGGGCCCTGTCGGGGCCCGCTGTCGAGGAGTCATGCTACAATAGCTCCTCAGCGTTGCGTATTAGTCCAGGGAGCCACTTCTGGTACGCCCGTTGGCCGCCGAGACACCGTAGATGGAAGAGAGAGAAATCAGAGTTGGCTTTCAGTTTGATACGTGCTCGTCGTCGTTTGAGAGTGGGGATGTATGATATTAGCTTGCCGATACACTACACGCACTGCGACGTTGCCCTCAGTCCTCCTTTCCTACCGCAGGTCCGCTAGTACCACCTGTCCGAGAACGCACCCCTGCCTCTTCCGAGACCACGCGGCGTCCACGCCTGCGACGGTGTTCTACCTTGCCCTCCTCCTCGCATCGGCGCAGCCCACCGTCCGCCGCCTCCTCCCCGGTTCCGGCCATTTTCGCGCTCATATCCCCAGGGTCCCTGCCCGACTCGTCCGTGAGACCCTCCTTGAGTCTGCATGCTGGCCAGTTGCGGGTGGCCTCCTCGGCCGCGTTCTGCAGCTCCTCTCCTCGCCGGTCCCAGCTGCTCGCGGGTGTGCGATCGCGCGCCAGCCTCGGGTCCCTTCCAGCCCTGCATGGTGGGGAAGCGGCATTCACCAGCCTCGTGGTCGACGCCGCGACAGCCGGCGCACCAGAAAATCTTCCTCGCCGAGCCGGTACCGTTGAGAAAGACGTTGTACTTGCTTCTTCTCATAGCGTCGGCCCAGCCTCTCCACTTTCTCAAGTCGTCCGTGGGTGGGAAGATATACACGTTCGCGACGAAATCCTCGTCCTCGGCCTCCGTGATCCGTATCCGGAGGGAGTTGATGACGTACTCGACCCGTCGGTGCTTTGGGATGTTCGCCAGTTGTCGGCTAGACGTCGTGAGGTCCTCGAGGAGGCGTATCATGTCGTCGCCACGTAGGACTTGCAGGACAGCCTCGCGGATGGATTCCACGTCGCGCGTCAGGAAGTTGACGAGCCCGCACACCCATCTCGGGTTGCTCAGAGAGCGCGGGTAGGTTATGATCGACACCGCTCTTGTTGAGATCGCTCGAAGCGTCGTCATTGTTTTTACGCCAGCTTCCGTGAGCCCTCTGATCACCCATACGAAAGGTAGATCTCGTCCTTTTAGCTCTCGAGTTTGGTCCGGGTCCGGGGGAACGACAAAGAACTTCCTCTCCCCCGTCAGGAAAGTGGTAAGGGCTGTGACCGACGCCTGGAAGTGCTTGTTGATGATGCCGTCTTTTGTGAACTTGTAGTTGAATACGGTGAAGAGAACAATCGGGTCCGAGCTGCCCCATATCACTCGCGTCCACTGTCCCGACTGCCCTCGGAGGAGCGTTTCAGGATCATCGAAAAAGGTCGCCCACTTGCCATCCTTAGGAGCTTCGAGCAGAACCGGGGTGTCCTCCGCCTCCGCGTCTTCCGCCATTGCGGTCGGTATAGCTCCGTAGTCTTCCATCGGCATGGACCAGTCCTCGACGTCCCCTAGCTCGTCCATACCCCTCCCGTCGCGTTCCTTCTGGTTTCGGGTCTCCGGGCTCGGGGAGCTAGACCCCGGACGCGACCACGATCGTGCGTGAGACATCGTGCGTTCCCTCTCCTGCTCATGCAGCCGGAAGGGGTCACCGTGACCATGCCCGCCGTACGTGGGCTCCTGCTGGCTAGGCCGGTACTCCTCGCTCATCCGCACGTCCTCGCGCTGCTCTGGGATGTCGTCGTACTCCTGGTGGCGGCGAGCCTTGTACGCCCATGCTTTTGTGTTGGGGATGGCCGAGAAGAAGGACTCCTGCGTATCCCTGGTCTTGCTTCCTCTCGACGGCTCTCTCTCCTCGACGGCCGGTCTCCTCGACTCACGGTTTCCGTGCTCTCCGGAGGGCCAGTGACGCGGAGCGTATCCTCCTGGCCAGATGCTTCCTCCGGGTCCTGAGAGAACACGCGAGGGGCGCGAGAAGCTCGGGCTAGCATCCGCCAGAACGTCTTGGAGGCTCCGGTCAGGCTTCCCATGCCGATCAACCGCCTCCAGGAGGCCGGAGTCAGCGACGGCTTTCTCCCGGTCATCACGAGCCGGGGGTCGTGTACCTCTCGAGCGCGCCGCCTTCGGTTTCTCTCCCCGCTGGCTACTCCGTCCGCGCGTAGGGAAGCCGTCGTTGTCGCGGACACTCGAGCCGACGCTGAAGGGGGTAGGCGGTTGTCCAGACGTATTCGCAAAGTTACTAGGAGTGGAGGGCGCAGTGTACGTAGACACGCTCCGCCTCGGAGTGGAGACGGCTACAGGATGGTGTTGGAAACTAAAGCTATGTCCGCTTACACTCCCCACACCTCCCCAGGGGTTCGACATCTCCTGAATAGACGGGAACTTGTGCGCGTGCTGGTGCACGTCCGTAGACTCGCGCTTGGGACGGCGGCTTGATCGGTTGAGTTCTTCAGAAACGGGGGAGCCCGCCCAGTTCCTCTTCGACGCAGTTGGCACATAGTTAGAGGTGGGACGAGCCGTCGAGAGCTCACCCGAATCGTAGTCGTCGTCCTCAGCGGCAGCTCCGCCGTAAACGCTGGACTCCGTGCGGCTCATCTCCTGGTTCGGAGGGGGGCCTTGATCTTCGCCCTCCGAGTCCTCGATCTCGCCGTCTTCGTAGCCGTTCGACTCATGGTCGTCGAACATCATGGCACCCGGTCCAGCATGCGACCTAGAGGGCTGGCCTTCGACGTTGAAGAAGCTGTTGAGTTGTATCGGGGAGAAGGACCTTCCGCGGCCGTCGACGCCGATCAACTCGTCGTCTTCCGTGAAACACACGCTGATCGGGGAACTCGAGGGGAGCGAGTCGGACTACACTCGCCGTATCCTCCGTCGGTTTCTGCAAGCCAAAAAAGGGAGAGATACTCACCTGATACCCGTCCCCATTCTGCTGTACGTTCCCTGCCTCAGGGGAGCCTCTGATCGTTGACTCATCGTCCGTAGCGATCGGTATTTCGTCTTCGTGCTGCTGCTGCAGATGCGGGGTGGCACACACCAGGACACGGCCTGGGTTAGTCTCCGTCGTCTCCGGTTCTGAAGGGAGTCGTCGGCGCCGCCGTGCACTCACAGACATCCTGGTGGCGGGTCGCGGCGCGCAGTACAGCGTCTAGAGGCGAGTCGAGAGTGGAGCTTAGAAGATGAGAGGGCCGCAGTGGATAGCGGTGGTGGTGCCGGCAGGAGGGAGGGCGGGGGAGGCGAGACGGCGGGTGGGGGAGTAGAGCTTGGGTCTTTAAGGCTCGCTCGTCGCCCCAGAGATGCCTCCTCGGTTCAATTCACCCCGTCGCCCTGCGCGCCTTGTCGACGTTGCGCGCGTCGCAGTCGTGTCCGTCGGGGTTGCTCGTCGGCAGGCGGGGATCGCATCTTCATAGCCAGAAAGCAGGTTGAGGCTGCTTAGCGCTCATTGTTACAGTCTACTTACTTCCCGTTATGCCGTATTACACGCGTCTAGCTTCATCAACAAATTCCCATAAAGGGCAAGTTATCGCGCTGGGGCCGCCCAAAAGGCGCCGTCGTATCTCGCGCATCTTCTCGACTCTCGACTCGCATCCGTCTCTGCCTCTCTCCGCCTCCCGTTGTCCCCGTCAGCTGGGTGCAACATACGCCTCGCTTGGGCCAGATTGCGGCGCGCGTACGCTGTGTTCTCAGCTTTTACGGTGGGATCGTGGTTCGCTGTCCACTGCCGCGTTTTGGCTAACATGCTTTTTAGCTTTCCTTCCCATCCTCCTGTCGTTACGTCTCCGCGGCCTCCGCACTCCTCGGCGCGCATTGTCTCTCACTTAGAGGCGCATCTGGTCGTCGCAAACGCGTCTCGACCTTGGGTGCTTGAATCTGCACTACCGCTGTGAGTACTGAAGTCTGCTTACGCTGGTTGGGTGGTGCTCATTCCGTTTTAGCTTTTGCCTCTCCTTCGCTGTCAACCCTGCACTGCGTTTCGACGTCAGGCACGTCTTACTGTACGTCCTGCC
Organism: Sanghuangporus lonicericola; assembly: GCA_016618145.1. NCBI lineage: Eukaryota > Fungi > Basidiomycota > Agaricomycetes > Hymenochaetales > Hymenochaetaceae > Sanghuangporus > Sanghuangporus lonicericola. The sequence continues at coordinate 11,262 of WJSG01019335.1, forward strand.
ACATCTCGTTCGTTCCTCCGCGCTCGTTACTCAATAGCCCTCGTATCGTAGCCACAAGTGCAGGCGGAACTCGCCTTCCCTCTCGTCCCTCTCAATTTTCTCCCCGCCCCTGCCTGGCCGGGCTCGGAAACACCAGCCGGCCCGGCCCGTCATCTGCTCCAGCCCGCATCTACTGGCGCCGCACCATCCGGTCTCGCTCGTCGCCGCCACGCGCCCGGGTTCTCCGGCCGGGGTGCTGCCGATCCATACGGCGTCGGGCCTCCCTCCGGCCATCCAAGGGCGTCGGACCGTGACTCCGGGGAGGTGCGGGATATCGAGGTTAACCGTCCCCACTGTATTCCCTCTGCAGAGATTGCGTATCCTCGCCCTCACCCAGGTCTCCGTCAGCCCTTGAATTCCGTCGATGATGCCGACGACGTGCGGGTCGTACGGCTCGTAGAATTCAAGGGGTCTTCCCTCCTCCGCCTTTCTCCGATTCGCCATTGCCACCACCGCGACTCTCATCCCGACCTCCAGCGGAGACGTTGGTCTAAGTCGAGATACGTACACGTGCTCAGACCGGCCCGCCGCCAGCGTCCTTCCGCTCCCATCCCCATAGCCTGCCCACCATGCGTAGACCACGCATTCGACGACCTCTGCATCGTCCCGCTCGCGTCTGCGCACCTCCATGCCCTCTCTTCCGTCTCTTCCCGCTTCCGGTGCTGCGTGCCCGTCTCCGTTTCTGGCCTGTTCAAGATCCTCCTCCATTGACCCTCGCGCGTGCGCGTGCGTCACATCCGTCTCTCCGCCTTCGTCCCTTCCCTCGTGCTCGCGGCCCCGTACTCCGTCCGCGGCATAGCAGCTCGCCAGCGCGTGTCCCTCCGCGTTGGCCTCTGTATTCGCGCAGGATGCAGGCTCGTGCGTACGTACCGACGCGCCTTTCATGGCATGAGGCGCGTCTTCGTCGCCCTCCCACTCCGCTTCTCCTCCACGATCTCCTCGTGCGTTGCTTCCTCTCCAGGTCTGCTCACTCCTCGTCGTTCGCCGCCATGAGTCTTCATCGGCCGTTTGCTCGTTACTTGTCCGTTCGCGCCCGCGCTCTGTATGCTCCTCCTTGTCTTCTTTCCAGCCTCTCCTGCTTTGCTGAAAGTTCTTTCCGCGTGCGGATGATTGGCGCATCTTGCACGAGTTCCGGATAGAGCTTGTCGTAGCGGTGAGGGACGAGGGAGTAGTAGGGGGGTATAGGTGGCATGCTGGGATAACGTCTCGCGTTTTAAGTAGGGTAGTGAGCGTTTGTACTGAGCGAGTGGGGTTGTGGGGATGTTGTCAATGCCAGCACGACCAAGATCGGTCCCGAATTGTTGCTGGAGGGACTGGCGTGGCTTTATAGAACGCCGCTATCAGAGCATCGCATGTTCTAGCCGTCAGCAGACAGCCTCATGGCAGATTGATCAATGATTAGTCCTGTGGATATTCATACTTCCTCCATGCCCTAGCATGGAGCGTTTACTGCTTTAGGCCTATCTATGTGGGCTATTCACAGGTGAAGACTGATTGGAGGAGTCTTGATTTGCTCTCCAGTGATGGACGTGGACAGTTCAGCTCCTGATATGGGCAGCAGCTTGACAGCCTGCTCAGAGACAGAGTTCCTAAATCGCTACCGAATCGGTTCAGCTCCTCATAGAATGGAGGCTTGGCTACTCAGGGAGCAGAGCTATACAAAGAGAGACCGTTTCCAAAAGGTGGGACATGAGGCGGGCGTGCCTTACCGGCCTATCATCAGGGAGACCGACATCCGCAATAGAGCACTCTGTGGACAATATAGTGTCCATTGCGCCATTGCCACCCCCCCTCTATATTGCAGCCACTGACCGCTCTATTGCGCTCTGTTGCACAATATAGCGCAACAGAGATGTCCCAACCAGGAAATGATTGCTGCCGAGATTACACTGGATTTGCATATACCGCCACACCACACATGACTGAGAGCAATAAAGTTGTTATCATTAAGCGTAACGACGGGACAGAACACTACGCTATGGCGAGTCAACTACATGTGATGAAATACGGGACCGAAGGAGGCAAAGACCAAGCATCGAGAGTGGAGGGGCGGAGAAGTGCAGTGTCGAGGCACCAAGCTTGCAGAGGAGAGCAGCGTTGCGGGTAGGCAAGATCGAGACCATGTAGCGGCGTTCAGGGCGCAGGAGAACCAGTTTCTAGCGTTTGAAGAGCAAGCGGCGTCAGAGGGCAGAGGACGAGCCATCCTAGTCGAAGCGTTGGAGGCGGAGAGCGCGAGACGAAGAACGAGCTGCTGCGAGCAAGGTGGCGCATAGGCGCAAACTGTCCTAGTCAAGGGCCGCCGGGCGAGGGTGGCTGATGGCGCGTTGACAGTGAGTGAGGCGACGACAAGTGCAGGCAGAAAGCGAGCCAGTCAGAGCAGGCTGCCGAGTTGTGTGCAGAGTGACGGGCGCTGCACACGGGCACTTGCTACCAGAGCGGACGGAAGACAAACAGCGAAAGCGGGCGAAAGGCCGCAACCAAGAGCGGGCAGAAGCAGGCGTGAAGCAGTGGGCGAGATCGAGCAGTAGACCACCGTGGGTGAAAAAAATGCGGGCGAGAAGACGGGAGAGAACAGCGGGCAACTGAGCGAGAGTTGGCGGGTAGAAACGGAATGGGGGAGAGGTAGGCGGGGTAGGCGA
>WJSG01019339.1:0-15727 GCA_016618145.1 Sanghuangporus lonicericola
CGGTATCGATCTCACCGGCCTCTCCGTCTGCCTTCAAGTTTCACCATGCGCCGTGGCTTTCTCTCGACGCCCCGCGAGCCTCGCAAGGCTGCACCTCTGCAGGCTCCGGATAGCGCAGACACACGAACGTCTACGTCCGAGTCGTCTCAAAAGCAGTCTTCTTTGGCGACATCGTCATCGACAGAGCTGGTCCCAATCCCAGCCAAATACCAGATACCGCTTCCACTGCCCGACTTCGGGCCCGAGTTCACTGCGTTGAGGGTCTCATCCCTTCCCCGGGGCGAAAGTCGTCCGGAATTGTGCACCGCGTTCGCACACTGCGGCGAAATGCTAGACGCACTCCTCACGCAGTTCCACGGCTGGCCGCTGTCCTTCCCTCCTCCTCTCCGGCCTGTCTATGAGATCGTACCGATCCAAGGGACAGGTCTCGGGATGGTCGCCATCGCGGACATCGCAGCTGGGTCCACCATCGTCCGCGAGCGACCGTTCTTCGTGATGCCCAGGACAATCTCCGCGAACAGCGAGGAGGAACATCTTCGCATCATGCATGGCCTGGTGGACTTCCTGCATCCCGACAACAAGCGCGCCTTCTTCGCTCTCAGAAACTCGAAAGGCCACACAACATCGTCCCAAGTCAAAGGCATCATGGACACGAACGCCTTCATAGCCGGACCCTTCCCCACTTTCGCGGCCAAGTATGCAGGGGTGGCAAGAGACATCTCCCGCGTGAATCATAGGTGCGGCGGCGGCGGTTTCTTCATGCGCTACTTTGATCTTCATCTGACGCACCTACGACAGCTGCAATCCCAACGCGATGCATTCATTCGAGACGGCGACCTTGACGCACGTCCTGCGCGCCGTCCATGCAATCCGCGCGGGCGAAGAAGTCACCGTCTCATACCTCAACGACCAGCTCGGGATGCACGACGCGCGCCAGGAGGAGCTGTGCCGCCGCTACCTCTTCAAGTGCAAGTGCAAGTCGTGCCGGCTCACGGGGCCGGCGCGCATGATGAGCGACGTTGCGCGGATGGCCATCAACGAGAGCGCACACCCAGTGTGCACTATGAAGGACGAGGCGGCTTTCAGGGTGTGGCTGGCCAATGGCGCGGTGCTCGGACATTCCGCGCGCGACGCGAATGGCGAGCACCCGCTCGTGGCGGCGGAGGCGACTTGGAGCGCGATGGAGCAGGAGGGCTGCTACATGAGGTGATGTTGTGGGAGTCTGTGCTGCTGCGGCTTGTGAGGGGCTACGCTGCCCTGGAGAACGAGCAGGCCGTACGGCACTATGCGACGAAGGCGGCTGGGCTGAGGATGGCGGAGACGGGCGAGGATGGAGGATGGCTCGCGGTCGCAGAGAACCCGCGCAAGACTGAGGCGTGGGCGGTGCGAGGCGAAAAGCGCAAGGTGTGAGCGTGCTCCGAGGTCGTGTGTGATTGAAGTGTGAAGTCTGATCCGACTCAGCCATTCCAAGCAAGTCTAGTTGATGTCCAAGGGAACATGTACGAGTACTATACGTGTATGCGATCGACGAGCGTGTCCCTCTAGAATCTAAACAAAGTACCCATTGCCACAGGATGTTGACGGAGGGAGAGATTGCTTTGCCGTGGATGATCAACGAACTCACTGCGGACTCTGTGATCCATACATACTCTGTTCGACCTGAACGCTCCGTGAGCACAGCTTCGATGTCAATGCTCGCGTCTCGGATGCCTCACTGAAGTTGTACCAGATAAGATAGACAGCGCAGCGCGCCGTACTATAGAGATAGCGGCAAGTTCATTGCGGAGTAGTACCAGGTCGCTACGAAATCAACACGATGGAAGCAAGGGTGAAGGAGATCTCGTGCAAGCAGGAGAGGTAGCTTCGCCGGGCCGAAGGCACGATCAGGTCCAACTCAACCTCCGAGGACCTCCATGACGGCGGCGAGCACGGTCGGGGCGAACAGCTCGGTAAGCTCGACGGCGCCCGCAGACCGTTCGCGCCACACACAGATCCTCCTCTTCGCCCGTCCACCTGGGAGCAAAATCCCGCTGTGTGTTGGGTCGGACAAGTCCTTCCCTTCGTGTGCATATACCGAAAGCCAATCAGTGTGAGCAGATGTAGAGTACATAGGAGGCTGTCAGCCGGACGTACGTTCGGTTGCAACGGCGACCCGCAGAACTCCACGCATGTGCAGTTGCGGGAACTGCTGCTCTCTGCAGTCCTCGAAGACCCGCGCCATGTCCGAATCGTGCCACGGGTGCGCGAAGGAGCCCCACCGCTCGCCCTCGCACACCACAGCGACGCGTGCAAGGGCGGGCCCAGTGGCGGCGAGAATCATTTCCTGAACGCGGCCGCTGTCCGGAAACACCCATCGTTGCGGGAAGGCGTAGACATTGCGTCCGTCGGATTGGACGATGGTGATGGTGTGCAGACGTCCGAGCCTCCCGGGCCATCCGACGATCGTTTCCAGGAAGTGCGCGATGCGGTCGGACCGATGGCTGATAGTCAGCGACTCGAGCTGGCTGAGCTCCCGCCGGGCGTCAGGATCTGCTCTCCAGGGAATGAGTTAGGTTACCTGTCGCGATGGACACGATAGCGATACACGTACCGAACCAGGGCCGATTGTCCCCCAATGCTCCCCACTCCAACTGCTTGAGGTGCGGCGCAAAGATCTCAGTAAGCATCTCCGCCGAGTTCCGCTGCATATCAGCTTCAGCGACGACCTCGATGTGCGAGATGGACGTCACGTACGTCCAATTCGAAACAGCCGAGGTATGTGACATGCGGAGCACGTTCGGCGTAGCGGGCCGTCACTGTCAGTGGAGTGTCCCGCACGAGAATTTTCCAGGACACGTCCCTCAGAAGCAGAGACAGTAGCTGCTTCATCCCCGACAGGCAGTCGAGGAAGGTTTGGAAGTGTATATCGAACTGGACCGCCTCCATATGCAGAGACGCGAGCCCTGTGCAGCACACTAGAAGCATATGGCTGTCCATCGCGCTGTGTGCGAGCGACAAGTGGCAGACTCGTGAGAAGAATGGCAGGAGGGTGTACATGGGATGTATCAAGTTGCTGTCAACAGGAGGGTATTGGGTGAAGAAGAGGTCTTCGACGAGATCGCGGAGATGCGGGCAGACTTGTATAGTTTGCGCCAGTCTGCGCAGCTTGACCGTGTTCGCGATTGCGCTGGCCGAAGCGGTCAGATGCTCCAGGTATATGGTGCGGTAGAGACACAGACGACTCCGCGGAAGCCAGGCCTGACATGTGCGCGCGCAGCGGGCGAGCGTACGAGGGACCACGCCAGACTCGGCCTCCTGATCAGAAGAAAGCTTGACGTTGTCGATGATAGTCTCGTAGATCTCGATGGGGAAAGCTGAGGAAATTGGACGTAGATCTGCCGCGGGGACTCCTGTGTACATTGTGGCGGGTGCAGAGCGAGGTCAGGGAAGAGAATGCGCATGCCACCGTTGCCACGCCTGAGCGACAGGCGCTCATGGGAACATGAGACAATTAGGTGATCCACGGGGGCCGAGGAAACTCCAACCACAGTGCTAGTATTGATGGTTAGTCGCAAGAGTCCACAAGCTCGGAGCAGCACGAGAGTAGATGCACAAGAGATGTATATCCAGAGAAGAATACATATCGAAATTTTGGAGAGGGGAACGTCATCAACTCAATACGGACACTCGACCTGAACGCTCGTGAACACGGCCGCCATACGCTGCGGCGCAGTGTCCCAGTCGATGGGTCCGTGCGCCCACTCGGACGTGCCCTCCTGGTCGCTCGCATCCCAGATGCCGAACTGGAGGCGCGACGGGTGGGACGGGTAGTGCAGGGCCCCGTTCTTCATCGTGTCCGCTATACCGGTACCGTGCTCGCGTCACGAGAAGGAAGATGTGGGGTGAATGCCGACNTCGCGTCACGAGAAGGAAGATGTGGGGTGAATGCCGACGACGACGCACCTTTGAGCAGCGTCCTGACCTGCGAGCCGTCGACGCTCCAGACGATGCGATCGGGGCTCCAGTCGATTGCGTACGAGTGTGTGCTTGCGACGCTCTTAGGGCTGTGGGGGTAGTTCTGGACGGAGCTGAAGGCGCCATAGAGCGGCTGGTCTTCGGAAGGAGCGGGCGCGAAGACGTTGGTCTGCCAGTGTGACGCGTCGCCGCCCAGCAGCTCCATGTCGATCTCGTCCCGTTCAGGCGCTTTGCAGTGGTGTCGGCGAGATGAAAAACGCCATTGGAGAGGACGTACCTAGCAGGATCGCCGCCGTCACAACGCCGGAGACCGCGGGTCCGGAGAACGCGTAGGTGACCTTGGCGTACCTTGTCTGCTCGTCAGCACGCATACCCGCCACACACCAGGACCAACTTACTGACCTGACTGTAAAGGTGGAGTTGAACGTGGCCCCGTCCGCGACCCTGGTGTTCGTGTGTCCCTTCCGAGCGATCTTGCCGTCCGGTTTGTCCAGAAAGAGCTTCAGACCGTCGGAGTCCAGAGAGTACGAGCCAGGCGGGCTGAGAGGGTCGAAGTCTCGTTTGAAAGCGGAGGCAGACGTCGAAGAGTCAAATGTCATGGCGAACGGCGTGCAGTGCGAGCCTGAGCCTGAATCGTGTGCGCGAGGAAGATGTTGCAAGTCCCGGAGATGCCATCGCGCGGGCGTAGTCACTGCAACGGCCACGCCAGCTAATGCAAGGAGTAAAAAAGTCTTGCTAGAAGCCATTGGTGGTTCAGTTGAACGCGGTTTTGAGTAGTTGTATGTGGTTGAGAAGAACAGGTATCTCAGAGACCTTGAGACTTCGAGACGAGAAGCGAACAGGAAGCTAGCCGGCGGTTAGAATGATGCTACTTCGGCGACGAAGACGCCAGGACCAGAACAAGAGAACGTCCCGCAAGATGATGCGAAAGTGAAGCTAGGACCAGGAGGAAGGGGAGGAGGTGCAGATGGCGGTCGTGTTCTCACTCGGACTTTGCGGGGTTCGAACCTGGGGCCGACCGCGGTCCCGTGACTGTGAGACGCGTTGTTGACGCGTTGCGCGCATCGGCAAAGGCCGAGGACATTACGTACGGGATGAGCGCCGCCACTGGCCAGGCTGTCGCGCCTCCTCTCCCAGTCCCCTGCTCTTTCTTCCCCCTTCCCCAAGCTATACCCAAACAACATGGACTCTGGCTACCTCTCATCGTCTCCTCCCTCGTCGCCCTTGCTCGCTCCGGTCGACTCGTCCCCGCCGTCGTCCCCCGGCCTCACCGCAATCTGCACGCCCCCAGGCTCCCCCGGTCCCATTCATCCCTACGCCGGCTCATCAAAGTCCACGAGGAAACCGCGCATATATGAACAGCACAGTGCCCACAAGGCTTCTACGCGGGCATACGCGTCCGATGACGATGACGACGCGGTCCCGATGCTCACACGACGCGCGCACAAGCTGCCTGACGCGACTCCGACGCGTCTTGCACGCGCGATCGACCCGTTTTCCGCGTCCGCGAAAGACGCATGGCGACCTCCGACATACGAGAAGAAGGCGGGACGCGCTACCGAATGCGACGCGTCGCCGTCGCATGCATATGCCAGCCGGCCGGTCCACTCCCCGACTCCGAAACAAAGGGCACCCGCGACGGACTCAGATGTTCCGGACCTTTGTCTCACGGATGATGAATACGAGAAACCCAAGCCGCCGCGAAGGTTTGCGACTCAAGGGGAGTTGGACCAGGAGAAATGGGAGAGAGCCGTTTCGAACGCGATTGACAGGCAGAACGGGGTGATTGACCTCGGGTACGTGTTCAATTCTCTACTCTCGAACTTTGAAGTCCAAGGGCGCGTCTTGTCTTGCCCCGCAAACGAGAAACGGACGAGACAGGACACGACCTAGAACGTCGAGTGGTCGCAGTCGGTGCCCCAGCGTTGCTTGACAGGCTCCGCGATCTCTCGAAGTGCGGATAGACCAACCTTGAGTGCGGTCAGAGGAGTTGCATATGTGCGCCGAATCAGAAACAGCGACGGGAGATGGCTCGGAACACGCGTTGCGTCACCGCACTGAGACGGTGTCGGCGGAGGCATGTAGCCCCCCTCGACGACGATATGCTCGCGTGATTATAGAAACCTCCCCATGAGCCGCAGTCTCACATTCCCTTCCCTCTCGATTCTCATTCGAGACACGCAGTAGGAGAGAATGTAATGGCGCCTGGCGTGTTTGTCTGGGTTCGCGAACGGCGCGCTCACGTACACACTCGTTCTTGAAGCTGTCCGAAGGCCGCGATGGCTTAGGCCTACGCGCCAAGTCCTCTGGTCAAGCCTCGACTGCGGTAGCAGTCGCATGTATGCTCTACCTGTGTCACATGCTGCAGGCGACCGTCGCGTCCCTCCATGGAGACAGTGACGCAGCTTGCATGCAATGACTCCGTGACGATTGCCACTATCCCAGAAATATATGCACCCCACGTAGGTGACAGTCAAGATGAGAGAACGTATCGGCTCACGCCATGACTGACCGGGTGCGCGAACAAATGTGCTCACATACGCCGACAGCCGTACTGCGACTAGCGTCACAGACCCTCCTGTGACGTGTATTCCTCCAAAGGCCATCGTAGACCTGCAGAAGCTCGTAATACTTCCTATCACAAACGGCCCCTCCAGCGCACCTTCGTCCCCGACCCTCTCACCGGCTCCGATCCCCACGACATCCTTCTCCCCATCCCGCGCTTTCAACCGTGCGACCACAATGCCTGCCGCGGGTTTCACTCAAGCATTCTTCGCGAGCAAAGATGGCGAAGTACTACGAAGTACTCCGGCTGCGCGTGCCGCCTCCATGCAGACGGTCCCGCAACAAGCGACCGGCCAGTTCTCGAGGAACGAGATAGAGCTGTATCTCGCGAATAACTCGATCACACGGTTACCTGCAGAGCTGTTTCGCGTCAGTGCTCTTGCAGTACTTAGCCTACGTAGGTCTTGAGTCGAATCAATGCCTGGAAAGTCTGACCGACGTGCATAGGTTCGAACGGCCTCACGCACCTGCCTCCACAGATCGCGCAGCTCACTGCTCTGCGGGAGCTCAACGTGGCTCAGAACAAGCTACGCTGGCTTCCGGCCGAGATGCTCGAGATGCGTCTAGGGAAGCTTGCCGTGGCCGGAAATCCATGGATGCCTCCGCCGCCTGGCGCGCCGCGAGACACGAACGATACTCAGGCCGATACTGTGCGGACCGTCTCTGACCCCATAATGCACTTCCCGATCCCGCCTCTCACCGAGCTATGTCTCCGCACCCTCCTCGCACCGTACAACCCGTCGCCTCCTCAAGCCCTTTCCCAGCCGACTCCTCCGCATGCTTCATCGTCGACCACTCCTGCGCCACCCCAGCCGTGTAGCCCATATCCGCTCCCTCCTACGCACACACATCTCAAGACGTTCCTGGAAGCGAGACATAGCGTCCCCATCACGGCGGACTACACCATCTCCCCGAACATCTCCGCTGTCCTCCGTGTATGCGCGCCAGCCGCCGTAGCGCAGCCCGCGGAGGACCGTCTGCCCAAGCACAAGAAGGCACGCTGGGAGGACGACGACAGACTCGGGCCCTCGCGCTCCGCATGCAGCGTCAGCGACGAGGACGACGAGGAAGACATCTTCGCGCCCCGTCCTCGTCCTCGGGCTCAGGAGGAAGACGAGATCACCGGGGTCAGCGTGTGCCCGGCCCCCCGACATCGCGCCGCTGACGGGTCGTGGCTCGACGGGCGGGTGCCCGTGTTCGTGCGCCATGCGGAGGAGCGATGGACGTGGCAGGCGGAGATCGCGGGCGTGCGCGTCGGGGCGGAGGGCGTGGGCGGAGTGGGCGTGCCCGTGCGCTGGCGCGGGTGCTCGAGGGGGTGTCTGTCGTTCCTCGATCCTCCTGCTCCTGTTCCCGAGCCCCCAGAGGAGCCTCAGCCGCGACCATACGCGGGAGACACGGGTGCGGCGGACGGTGGTGTCGACCTTGATTTGGTTCTGGGACTCGGAGGGGATGGCGATGTGGAGATGGAGGACTTGACGCTCGAGCGCGGGTTGGCGGACCCGGAGGACTTCGAGGAGGGGTTCTAGCTGGCTCCTCGAGCGATCTACGTGACTGTATGTTGTATATTGCATAGGATGCATCTTGACTTCACCGTTACCCTCGCTTGCGGACAGAACCTCGCACCCACCACCGTCTGGGTACGACACCACGCCCTCCATCACCGCGACAGACCTGCCTCTCGTTTTGGCGTGTTGCTGCTAGTCTTGCTCTACTAGGTCTCGCTTTTGTCGTCCTCTCCGCCTATCCGTAAGGCGACTCCGGCTCGGAATACCATTGGAGTTGAACCGTGCACGTGCGTGGGTCAACTCCGAGTCAGAAAATCACTTCGGCAGAAAAGCGGAACGATCCCTCCCTCCTGCCCCACCATGTCTGAGTCTCAGTCTGAGCTCACAGAATCCGAGCGGAATGCTCTCCTCACAGATCCCGACTGGCTAGCTCTCCTTCTCCGCGGGTTTCAAGACTACAACGAGACACATCGTCGCAACGCTCTCAAGACTGCTCGGTACAACTTGAACGGCTCGAAGCTAGCCACGGACAACAAAATCCTGCGGCGGTCCGCCCCTGTTCTTGACAGCCTCGCACGGCTCCTCGTCTCCGAGGAGTCAGATCAGATTGTCTCCGTTACCTTGGTACCCCCCGATGGTGACGACCCCCCGGAGTTCTTCGTCGCCGAGAACGGGCGTATTCCCTTAGCTGCCGCTGAACAACTCACAACGATCGTGCGCCACCTGAGGACCGCTCGCACTCTCTATGTCCAGGGAGGAACGCCAAAGGCCGGAGAGATAACTCTCGAGCTCGAGGCAGAACCCACCCCTCTGACGTCGGAGCTCCTGCGCCTCGAGCGCGCCTTGCATCGTCACTGTTGGAACAAAGAGCGGCGACGCCTAGTCAAGGACGGCCGTGTTCGTCGCTTCGAAGAGCTCGTCGAAGACGTACGTGGGGTCCCTGCGGGCAGCCGTGTCGATCTCGCCCCGAAGGAACGCGCGGCGCTCGAAGCCCTCCAGGGGGTGGGCGAGGCCGATCTCACCGCTCTCGAATCAACATTGGCCTCGTTGACGGTGCTCGAGATATCCTTCAAAAGCCCGCCGGACGCTGCTGCCCCCGCCGGCGGTACCACCCAGCGGTTTGTGGACGTGGTGGTCGACCATATGCGCCAACTGGACGGAGAGGCATCTGAAAACAGCGTTTTGTGGGCGCTGTGTGACAACTATATCGAAGGTAAGTAAATGATGCTGAGAACATGTGCGATCGTGCGTGCTAATGCGTTCGGATACCACTGGTCATCAGCGAAGACGACTCGTCAGCACGTCGTTCGTGAGCAAGCTAGAGCGGCTAACCAACCCTACACGACTCCGAGCACCCCTCTCTTCAGTGTAGGACGGTGGTTGACGAAAGTCACGTCGGTTACGCGCGACTTCAGACAGATCCTCCGAGCGATTTTTTCCCCTACGATAGCTGCTCTCATCGAGGGTGGGGAACCCAAGGTGTCTTGTCTACCGCCGCTCACGGCACCGCGCAGGACGTTCAAGGTGTCGAAGGAACTTGTGAAGTCTACCTTGAAGCTAGCGGGATGGTCGGATCTCGCAACGAATGACCAGGACACGGATACCTTCCTTGATGAGTTCATGGAGGCATTCAAGAAGACAATCACGAAGCAGGATCGTAGGTGCAGCTCGTCGTCCCTTGCTGAGCCGTCTTCACCAGCCGCAACGACCACGGGCGATACATGGGAATATGACGCTGCAACGGTGCTTCATTGCGAATGCGTCGTCTTGGCAAAGCTTCACGAGCTCGCCCCGGATCGGCGACTCATTCCTTATGTTGGCGTCTCGAAGCTTTCGTGTGCGCTTTGTGATGCGTACTTCGACTGTTATCGCAAGGCCACCCGCACCGCCATCTACACGGCGGGCACCCATGGGCAGCTCACGAATTGGGCCACGCCGTCTCTATATACGGATCCAACGACGGACGAATGCGTAAGGGAGACGTTGCTTGGCTGGCTACAGACAAGGCTAGTCGTCGAAGCCACGAACGCGAAGGGGCGAGGAGGGTCTTCGCAGAGCACCATCGCATCCGATCCGGGGATAGTTGCTTTCGAAACGCGTATGTTCGCACTCTCTCGTATCCGATGTTCACCGGGAACTGATGACGCGCTCCAGGAACGAGGGAGGAGAACATAGCTAAAGCGGCCAAGTTTCAGGCTTCACTCGCCGCACAAGCCTCTAAGGACAGTTCGTAGTGGCTCCCCGGTTCACTGTGGCGTGCGTAGGTGGACGATTGAGTGCTGCGGACGAGAGGGGACACGTCGCATCGCTGAGGCACGGTCTGTCATGTCATGTCGGCACGATGGGATCATGCAAGGATACATGCGAGAGAGACGGGCAGAGGTGCAGTCAGTCAGAGCTTAGAGACGATGTTCTCTAAAGTCTTCGCAAGGACCTCCTTCGGCTGCTCGACGCGCGGCCATCCTATTATCAGCCCCTCCTTCTCGTTTGGCTTCGGGATGACGTGGAAGTGGACGTGGAAGACGTGCTGGTGCGCGATCTTTCCGTTGTTCTGCAGTGCACATTTAAAGTCAATATCGTCAAGGTAGATGTTTGAGTGGCGGTGGATATGGACCTGGAGGAGGTTGTAGTCGACGACGCCGAGGGCCTTCGCGATCTTCTTCGCCAGGGGGAGGATCTCAGCGAGGTACTCGTCCGGAACCTCGTCCATCCTGTCAGAATGATCTGTCGACGACAGCGAATCAACTTCAGGTAAGTATGATGCGTAGGGAGGAACGTGAGACGACGCACACTTCGGGATGATGAGGGTGTGACCCTCCGAGAGGGGTCCGATGTCAAGGAATGCGTAGCTAGGCGATATGGTCAGTGTAAGATCTACGTGAGGCGTGCCAGTGGAAATGCGCCCACTTGAGGTCCGTCTCGAGGACCTTGAGCGCAGGGATTTCTCCTGCATGAATGGTGAGATAATGATCTAGTGGCTCAACGACTGTAACGGCATGCCCGCAACAGACCTTTCGTGATCTTGCAGAAGAAGCAGCTGCATTCAGATGTGAACTGTGTCAGCGTTCAAGCGGACGGTTCTTGCCTCGAGTTACACCTACCTGTCGCTCAGATGGTTGGACATGATGGTGGTGTGCTCGAGAGATGGGGTGGGGGGCCTGCAAACGGGCTTGTTCGCAAGGTGACGACTCACTTATAAAGTCCGCCGAGAGGGCTTGTGTTCCATGCCTCCAAACGGCGCCCGTGCACCATATGAGTCGCCGCCCGGGCGGCGCGAGGTCAATCATATGGAGCCGCGGCGCTTCGTATCTTGAGCTCTTCATGGCAACATACTCCTGCAACTACATACTGACGAACACGAATTGCATCACTGAAGTATGGAGAGACCTGTCACAGTAGATCATGTAGTCAAACTCGCGCGGTATCGTTTCCGGTTGCCCGCCACACGCTCTCGAGAGCACGAAGCTCTACTTTCGTCGTCGCGCCCGACGGCAACCCTGCAGTCGATATCGAGATCGAGGTCAACGGCTGTGTCGCGAAGAATACAGAGGTCGCGCTTGCGATCCCCTCGTTCAGGAAGACCTCGATGATGCTCCGATCGACAACGGCAGACATCGTCCACGTCCCGTCCTCACGAGGGACAACGGAAGTCGAGAAGTTACTCGTAAAGGTCGGGTCCTGGAACCCACGGGTGTTGCCGCGATCTAGCAAGAACGTGTTGTCGCTGAAGGAGTATCCGCATGATAGCGACTCCTGCGAGTCGGAAGTGGAGAGCACAATCTCCAGCGACGAATCTGCTGGGATGGAGCCGAGCAAACCGGATACCGCCACGTTCAGGTGGACCGCACCGCTCTCGGTGAGGATGGAGGCGTTCGATGTCCCCCCTTCGGCCCGCCACTCCTTCTCGACGAGTACCTGGCCTAGGACGGGGCGGAGATCATGAGGGCGCGACACGAGCACCCAGCCGGTGCTAGGGGTGTTCGCGAGGAAGTTGCGCCGAGGGACAGACATGGCACTGCGCCACCCTTCCTGCGCGGTGGGCACCTGCTCGGCGTACTGCCAATTGGACGCCCACGCTATGGAGATGGGGTCTTCGTCATCGGGGATGCCGTAGAAGAACTGGCCGGCGTAGTTGTCCTTCGCAAAGTCTGTCAGGCGGACCGTACGGTCGATCGCAGTGAACGTCGTCCCGTTGAAGGTCCCGGGGAAGTACTGAGTGGCGGAACCGCCAAGTGGCGCGCCAGGATTGACGCTGATCGCGAGCACGTACATGTCCTGGTCTTCAATGAGCTCGCCCGAAGCGATATCCCGGACAGGCATCGGGACGAGGTTGGGACACTCCCACTGCGAGCCTAGGAGCCCTTGGTGGGAGAAGTTCGAGACGAGTGTCCACGCCTTCAGGTCAGGGGAGGTGTAGAATGCGATGACGAAGTCTTGTGCATGGGACACGACCATGACCCAGCGCTGGATCTTCTCGTGCCAGATCACCTTCGGGTCACGGAACTGGGTAGAGTTGACGTCGATGACGGGGTTCCCATCGTAGCGTGTGAAGGAGTAGCCACCGTCGTGCGAGTACGCAATCTCCTGCACCTCGGCGCTGGCCGAGTTCAGGGTATAGATGGCGACGACACCATCTGTCTGGTTCGGGAAGAAGCCCGAGGTGTTGTTCGAGTCAATGACGGCGGAGCCACTGAATACCTGCGAGTCCGATGTAGGCGGGTAGATTGCGATGGGCTGATTCTCCCAATGGTAGAGGTCCTTGCTGGTCGCATGTCCCCAGTGCTGATTACCAGCAACAAGACCGGTCGGGTCATCTGAAGCCTTGGGTGTGAGTCATTTGCGAGATGAAGGCCAGTGCACGCGTACATTGATAGTAGAGATGGTATGTCCCTTTGGCATCTTTGTGTAGACCGTTCGGATCGTTCATGAATTGCTGTGAAGAAGAAGCGCCATGATGAATGAGTTATGATATGGAGCTCCATGATTCGTGACCCTAACCTGGGGCGGTGAGAAGTGAACCTGCGGCCTGTAAAGGCCTGTATAGTTATCGAGGGCGGGAACGCCACCGCTTGCCGTCAGCGTTCGCCGAGCTGCCGCTATGTCCGCTTCGTAGGCTGTTGCTTTGACCTGGCTGCAAAACTTGAAGGTAGTGGACTGTTCAGAACACTGGTTCAGCAGATATGTAAAACCGAGTCGCGCTCACCTGCAATGCTACCAGCCCCCAAACCAGAATGACCGACTGCGCGCACCAATAGCGGCCCTATGATCAAACATCAGAATTTCGTGACTAGTGTGCAAGATAGTGAACAAACGTACTCGCGGCAGTTGCAATCTGGAGAGGAGCTCCATGTTGATGGCGGTCCAGATGAGAGTTCGTCAACGCTCTTTATATACATGCACACTTGAACAGAATCTCGTGCAGCGAAGCATCACGTCCGGTCATCCGGTCGACGCCCCAAGTGGTCGCTATGGTCATCTGAGGTCCATGAACGACATCTATCATCATGTGTCGCAAGCTGAGAAGCATGCGCAGTATTCAGGCGACACGCTGAAGACCGAGTATCGATCTCATATTGTCATGGTTGGGAAGACCCACAACCACTCACAGTTGGCGCAGATAGCTAGTCCATGGGTCTCAAAAATATGACGACGGCGTGCTCATCTCTCGCACTGCGCCCACCTCGATAGAGGGTATTGCGGTGTCCGTCGGCGCAGGTTACAAGCGTACCGCAGCTTGATTTGCATCCGACTCGTAAAGTGCTTGCATCGTACGGGTGAACATGGACGCACAATTCGCCGGAAAGAAAGTAGATAGACAGGTCAAACTGGTATGATCGATGATGAGAATTCGAGCCTGCTAGAATTGAACTCGGGCTCACCTCGCATGCCCAACGCCGGGGCCCCTGGTAGAACAAACTGCCAATGTCACACAGAGAACATGCAAGAGATCCGGTGACGGACATCGTGGTATGTAGTTAACGAGTGATAGTATAGCTTTCAGGTCGGAGGAGGGAGAAGGACAGCAGCGCAGTCGTGGGCGCAGTACTGGAAGGCACAGCCCTCTCGGGCTTGCATTGCTTGTCTTCCGACGACATGCATTTACAACTCCCCGCCACCGCTCACACCTTGCCACCACTCCATTTTACAGCGAAACCTGACTGAACATTCCTCCTCTTAGTCTTGAATGGGCCTTATCACTTCCTCGGACGAAAGGAGTACCATCATCACGCCACGGAGACCCTCATCGGAGAATGAGCTTGGACCAGAACCTCTACACCCTCAACTTTTCGCAACGCGAAGACGACCGCAACGTCATCGATCTCACTGACTCCAACGGAGTTGTGCAGTACACGAAGAGACGATTGCCGGGAAATGAGTATAAGATTGAGGTGTACGGTGCGTAGTCACGAACCCTATCCGCAGGAAACCGTCTGTTGACTGCGCCCCGCGGCGCTGACATTAGATCCCCTCTCGGAAGGACTTCTCGCCACGGTGACCGCACCGAGCGCGACGAGCAAGCACAAGACTCTGCAGTTGTACAATCCCGATCTCGTTGTCGAGCTCAAGTACACGGGGACGATATCCTTCAAATGGGGCTTCAAGTGGGAAGAGTACGCTGGTTGTCCTCTGTGATTCTTTCGTCCTCCTCATACCTGAACAGTCATGACTACGAGTGGAGGCGTGAAGAATGCTTCATCCTCCGCAAGCCGGACCCCGCTGTGCTTATCGCGGTCACGAAGGAGCCCCCGGGAAGGTTGCAGACGAGGACGGTCCAGTTGCTCGATTATAATCTCAATCGGTACGTCTCGCCACAGCCCATCCGTCCATTTCCCCTTCGCCGCCCATTTCCCGCTATGGTCTCGTGGTTGCGAACGATAAACGGTTGGACGGGCGAAGGAACGTCTCCGCAAGTGTGTGCCATTCCTGGGCTGCGCACGCAACAGGGTAATGTCTCCTGGCGACCCGCATGACGTATACGGTGCCATCCTCATGTCTCCTCCGGATGGTCAATCGTGAGGCAAGGGCACTGGCAGTGAACATCGGGAATGGTGTATGTTGCGGACAGCCTTCAGCGCATGATCGATACCGTGACGAATGTCTCTCCATATGTGGTGTCGTGTGTTGTGTGTCCTCCGCTATTGTTGTTGCACATTGTCAAGTCTTCACATCGAGACGGGAGGACAGCCGATGCCCGGGAATTCAGAAAGCAATGGCATGCCTGCAACGCCGCTGGACAGTGGAGACATGTCCGGCGAGTACTCATCGGCGACGATGCGTTCCATTTACATGGTGCATCCTACCTTTACATGTAGCGACAGCATCCCTTTGGGTGTTCGCCCGCCACGGTCTGAGTTGATCTTTGTGACGGGACTTTGTTGCCGCCCATGCTGCACCACAGAATGACTGGAAACAACTAGCTCGTATCCGAGCAGTTGATTCGACATGTGTCGGAGGTACGGATGCTTTCACGGGCAGCTGCTGACCTTCAATCCCCAGATTCGACATCGCAGACCGCAAGGGTCTTGAGATTGTGGTTCTGACCGCGCTCATGACGTTCCAAGACGCGAACGAGTCGTACCACACCCCGCGCGAGGGGAGCACCCCCGCAGCAACTCCGACTCCGACGCCAGCCGCAGTGCCGCCTGCAGTGCCGCCGAGACCGGAGCCTAGACAGGGCGTCGAGCGCATCGCCGAGATGCACG
>WJSG01019370.1:0-11055 GCA_016618145.1 Sanghuangporus lonicericola
AGGAGTGGGAATGCGTACCCTGTATACCGTCCATACAGATACGGCCCCAGCCGGGTTTCAGCGAGAAGATCCCACAGGCTGATGCAGGCATCCTGGTTGAATGGAGTTTACTCGCTGTATGACGTGGAACTGGAAGGGGTGGAAGGACGTCACTGACCTCAGGGAGCCTCCAATGTCTGACCCCCAGCCGAGCGCTGCGCCGTCCATTGCGAGCAGCGCGGCTTCGCCTCCGCTGGAACCCATGGACGAGTAGAGCTTGTTGTGTGGGTTGAGAGTGCGTCCCCATATCGGGTTCGTGCACTCGGCGAAGAACATCATCTGAGACACGTTCGTTTTGGCTATGGGAACGCCTCCCGCAGCTCGTACGAGCGCAACAACCTAGTAGGTCCCATGTCAGACGTACTTAAGTGAGGCTCGTACAGCATCGTGACCTGCTTACATGCGAGTCCTGTAAGGGATTCATGTAAGACGCCGGGCCGGCGTCTGGAACTGTATAGTACATCGGCAACCGCCGTAGTACGACCGTATCTGGAGTCCGCGAGTAGCGCGGACTCCATCGCTTACCCCACTCCTGTACCGCTTACACTGAGGCTATATACTCGGTTCTGAGCATCTCAGGCGTGACTAGGCGACATCTTACACTTTTTTGCTCATCCATAAGAGTATACGAAGCACTCGTACCCTCGTGACGAACATCAAGATGAGTTCTCGTCCGAGGAGAAAAAACGCACAATACGGAGGCAAGACAACTCAGCCTACCCGTGGTGCCGAATCGAGGGAACAATCCCCGATTGTTGGAGAACAAGACAATAGTACCGGCGACGTACCAGAGGAGACACAGGATGAGAGAGGAGGTGGACCAGATAGTGTCCGTAACGTTGAAGGTTCGTCTCTCACCTCTATTCCCACCGGCGCCGAGGAAGAGAACCCCGAGAAGAGAACCCCATCACCACAGATAGGGGATAACGACGTATTCCCCGATGGCCAGCCAGAGAGCGCTGAACCCGGGGGCGACACGTTCATAGACGAACTAGCGCAGATAGTCGACAACGCGCATAATAGATACGAGACTGTACAGAATGACATCACCGAGTGTCTAGATCTACAAAAGGAAATCACACTGAGATTCGAGAGCATTCAACAGGCAGCCCAGAAGGAAAAGGCTAGGCTGCGTCGAGTGGTACACAAATTAAAGGAAAAGTACACCGAGAGTGGTGAGCATGTCGGAAGACTTACATCTCCGCGGTCGACTCCCGCCCAAGGCACAGAGAACCGCTATGCCGACCCAAATGATCCATTAGAAAGGGCCAAGAGCGCACTGTTCCGCGGACGCGATCAAGATGAGACATCCACGTCCTATCGCGAGCGACAGAACGCACAGAACCGTTTTCTCGCACGGGAACACTACGAGGACGGAGTACGCGAACGCAATCGGCGTGCAGAGCGTTACTGGAACGAGCGAGTGGCACAAAACACAGGCGGCGGTGTTGGGTTCCAATTCGGGAATTTCGACCCAGAAGATGGACCGTCGAGCAGTAGCGAGGATGATGAAGATGGCTCACGAGACATGCGACGGAACAATGGTCGAGAAGGTTCCGGTCCGCCGGACAGGAGCGGTGTCGAACGCGGAGTCGGCGACTCGGTTAATCATGGTCGGGGTGCCGGTGGCAATCCCGGAGGACCACCTGAACCACCGTCCTCTGTGGGAGATCACGATAGCCGCAACAGCAGACAGGGAGACCGTTCACGGCCTGGAATTAGACGGGACCGATCTGCATCCGTACCGAGAAGCCCCGCAGCTAGAGAACGGGCATCTTCTGCCCCGATAAGGCGGGCGTTCACCCGTAGTCCAACCTATTTGGCTGATAGAGAACCTCCGCGGGCCGCGACTGATCAGTGGGCGGACCCCAATGCTGAATACATGGAGGGTCAGCTGAGGATAATAAGGCACATGGTCCGCGACAAAGTGGACTGTGATCCCAAGGACATACCGGAACTAAAGAATGCGAAGAATGTACCTGCGCCAGACAAGTACGACGGGCGTGACGATGCCGAATACTTCATGTCGTGGCTTAAGTCGTTCCTGCGATGGCTTATGTTGAACCGAACTGTTGGAGGCGCGTATGATGATTACCGCACCAATATACTGGGACAGTTCCTTTCAGGTGCCGCGCGCGACTGGTATGACGAAGTAATAGACAATGAACAAGTTACTGGTCGTGTCTGGATATTTGTCGATACTATCGGCGCCATGTTCAAGAGGTTCATCCATCGCTCAACGGCGCGCAATGCGGCAGATAAATTCCTGGCAGCTGAATACACTAAGGATGGAGGAGTCAACGGGCTCTGGGAATATATGATTAAATGGTCACTGAAGATGCCTAGCCCCCCAGATGACTATACTTTCAACCGCAGATTTGCCGATGCGCTGCCCGAGGCGATCGGGGTACCTATGTTCCAGAGTCGGAATGTATCCATGGAGAAAACTCCACCATTGGTACTGAAGCGTATCGCATTGGAACAAGAAGAAAGCAACCGTGTAGTTGAAGAATACCGACGGGCACACCGGAAGCAAGTGCCAAGAGAATCAGTTGGCAACTTGACAAGGACAATTGCAGAAAATCGTCCCGTACAACCAGGCCCCGGTCGTCGGGACCGACATATGAATGAGGGACGTACGGGAACTCGAAACCGTTCTACTACCAATGGCGGCTACACACGGTCTGCATTCAATCGTAGTAGCAACGGCGGAGGACTGCGAGCGTTCGACTCGAGCAGGATGGTACAGACATCGACAGTATCCCAGAATACGAGTGGCTCGCGGCTACCTCACCCTACTCAGGTAGCTACCCCGGGGCCAGGAAACTCGAACGCAGCTACGGCCGCCACTGGAAGTACGCGGATTCAGTGTTATAACTGCGGGGACTACGGACATATAGCCACAAGATGTCCTAAGGCGTCCGTACCCAAGCTTCGAGCAGCGCGAGTAGTGCGCGGCGACGAAGACAGTGAGCGCGTTGAGACCAGTGATGACGGCGGTATTGCCCCCCCGTATCCAAAGGAGGAAACTACACAGGAAGAGGCGCAACCTCAATTGTCGACGCACGATGAGACTCGGGACGATATGAGCTCATATGACATACTTGGCGGCTCACAGTATGAGTCTGAGGGAGAGGACGAGTACTACGAGTCGGAATATGACGGCATTACTGTTAACATGCGCATGATGCGGCGTATGCCATTCCCTTCGGATAGTGACACCGAGTCGGACACACCCATTGACGAGAACCAACCTTGGCAGGACTCATCAGATGATGAGGTCTCGGAAGACCAAGGCATGGTGACACGGCGGCGTAGAGTGTGGCAGTCAATTGAAGATGACTTTCTGCCAGAAGCACCAGCTCAATCGGGAACCGCCCGACTGATGGCCCAAGAGCATGACACTCGCTCGAATGAGGAAGACGAGGTCGATGATAGTGAAGACATGTACGCGGACCTACCGTCCTTGATAGATGTCTCTGAGTCGGACGCTAGAGAAGAGGCGAGTACTCCTCGTCAGTACGAAAGGAGAACATCGTCTAGAAGCAATGTACCGAGTCGGAGAATACCTATTGAGGAGTATTCAGACCGGTATGAAGGAGAAATGCTATGGGATACAATGCTCGCGGACCAGACCGACCTAGCTGCCCGAGAGACAATGTACCGATACTGGCGGACACTGGTAGCGACTAATCACTATCTATTGGACCAACTCGATGCACAAAGGCTTCGGGCTGAAAGATTGCGTACGCGGCTAGCGTGGACTCAACGTGAACTCGCTCGAGCTATACGGCGAGAATCGGACACAATAGATGCTACATACCAGACGCTGATTGACAGAACTGTTCAGCTCCAATCGGCACGTACAGCAATCAGTACTCGGAGTGATATATATCGAACCTCCATGCCTGATAGCGACATCTGGGGAAGTGTGTGGGATGCCGATTATGTCGACGACCCATCGTTCGAGACCGCTGAACGGGAGCTCGAAACCGCAACCCGCACAGGACCACCACCACCGGCGTACCAGCCGGGCGGACCTGCTCTACGGGCTATGACTGTCGTTCGGAGCCCTCCAGCAACTCAGGGGAATGTAACCACCCGAGCCAGAATTGGCCGTCGACCGATAGTACCGCGTCTCGAAGATACAGGGCTCACCATGTATATGCGCATTAACGGCCTCGAAGCTATCGTACTATTCGATTCGGGAAGCACGGGCGATTCCATTAGCCCAGAGTTTGCGAAGGTCGCTCAGGTGCATACCTTTGAGCTCGAGAACCCCACACAGTTACAGCTCGGGTGCTCTGGAAGCCGGTCTAGGATCACGCACGGCGCCCAGGCCCCGCTGATCATCGGAGACACAACTGTAGACGTTTATATGGACGTGGTCAATCTCGACCGGTACGACGTCGTGCTTGGGACACCTTTCATGCGCAGGCTGGGAGTACTACTTGATTTCGGAAATAGTCAGATCACCATCCAAGGACAAATATTCCGTGCACTCACGCCGTTGGAGGAGGATGCGGGTGCGACCCGGCGACAGCGACCCAGAGCCATGGCCAGCAAGCCTGGGGCTAAGGAAACGCATCCGGCAATTAGGACGATGCGCGCTGACACCTCGAGTTGACTCCCTTATTCTAAGGGACAGCGGTCGGCCGAGGACACTACAAGAATTCAGGAGATTAGCAAGCGACTTCTCGCTGAATATGACGACTTGCTGCAACCCGTCCCTCCAGAGCTACCGCCGTTTCGAGAAATCAATCATACGATACCCCTAATAGATGAAAAGATGAAATACACATACCGACTTCCTAGGTGCCCGGAGGCATTGAAGGGCAAGTTATTAGAAAAGATTGAGAGATATACTAAGGCGGGCTGGTGGGTTCCAGCCCAAGTCGACCAAGCAGCACCCCTAATGTGTATCCTGAAGAAGGATGGAGGACTGCGGACAGTGGTCGACTTGCGCCTCAGAAATGAGAACACCGTCAAGGATGTTACTCCGTTCCCGGATCAGGACCAAATTCGCCATGATGTGGCTCGGGCGAAATATCGGTCTAAATTCGATATGTCCGACGCGTACGAGCAGACAAGGATTGAGGATGTTGACGTATGGAAAACAGCGTTCGCAACGGTCTATGGAACATTCCTGAGCCGGGTGACACAGCAGGGAGACTGCAACGCGCCGTCCACGTTTCAAAGGCTCATGGTACGCATATTCCGAGAGAAAATCGGGATCTTCGTCCATGTTTACTTGGATGATATATTCGTGTTCTCGGACACCATTGAAGACCATGAACGACACGTACGATGGTGTCTGGACCGACTGAGGGCCAACCGCATGTATCTCAGCCAGAAGAAATGTGACATCTTCTCGCGCAACACGGATTGTCTAGGACATCTGATCGACGACCGCGGATTGCACGCAGACATGGACAAGATGGCCCGAGTACGAGATTGGCCAACTCCCAAGAACTACAATGATGTGCAACGGTTCCTCGGGTTGGTGCAGTACTTAGCACACTTCATGCCGGATGTGTCAACATACATGGGACCGCTATCGTCTATGATGCGGAACGGCCAGATGTTCAATTGGCGGCCACTGCATCAGAAATGTCTTGAATCCATCCGGTTGATGGCATGCAAGACACCGATACTGCGACCTATAGATCCGAGGAAGGAAGAGACTATCTGGGTTATTACAGACGCGTCAACAACGGGTGTCGGCGCAGTATACGGACAGGGCCCTGACTGGCAGACATGTCGCCCAGCAGGATTCATGTCCAAGAAATTCACTAGTGCACAGACCAATTACTTCACATATGAAGTAGAGGCCTTAGCAATGATCGAAGCCCTCATGAAGTGGGAGGACAAGTTGATAGGCATTCCATTCACAATAGTAACCGACCACAAGGCACTGAGTTTCTTGCGAGACAAGAAGAAGCTCTCGCCTAGACTCGAACGATGGATGGAGTACCTATCTCGATTCAAGTATACCATCCTATACGTTAAGGGAGAGTCGAACAAGGTCGCGGACGCGCTCTCGCGGTACTACGCGAGCGAGCCGGAAGACACCCTACACCCGCCGTACGATATGGTCACGGCGGATGCCCGACTCGATCCCGAAGGGGAGTACCTGTCTGAACGACGGATGGCCGAGCTTCGAATGACCCGAGTAGTTGCTGACTCCGTCGAGCCCCGCCGACAGGAGGCCAATGAGCTCAATCGTCACTTACACTCATATACGGACGCGCAGCTGCCCCAAGAGTCCGGAGACGACCCATCATTGAAAGACTCCATGCTCCGTGGGAGTAGCTTGCGAGCGCATGTCGAAGGACAATTCGACCTGCGGAAGACACTGCGCAAAGGCTATAAGGATGACCCACTCGCACAGAAAGTTATGCAGAACCCGACACACCACGAACGATTCCGAGTACGTCAGGACCTCATCGAGCACCTCGATAACCGAGGAAACTGGGTGCTACTGGTGCCGCAGACTATGCACGGCCGGAAACGACTGGCACAAGTAATACTGGACCAGTCGCACGCACTTATCGGTCACCTCGGGTATTCCAAAACCAACGAATACGTCCGACGATGGTTCTGGTGGCCCAGCATCTCGCGGGACGTCGAGAAGTATTGCTCCTCTTGCCCAACGTGCCAGACTATCAAAGCACCCACTCAACGACCTCAAGGGTTACTGCATAACTTACCGATTCCCTGCCGACCATGGCAGTCAATCTCCATGGATTTCGTGGGACCCTTCCCAGACTGCGACGGCATGGACTATCTATGGGTCATTGTGTGCCGCATGACGGGGATGACGCACCTCGTGCCAACACGAACAACCGTTCGGGCATCCGAGCTTGCTTGGATGTTCTTGAAGGAAGTCGTCCGACTGCACGGCCTACCGGAGTCAATTGTGTCAGATCGTGACCCCAAGTTCACGTCAAAATTCTGGAGGGAACTACATCGACTGATGGGTATACGGCTATTGATGTCGACGGCGTTTCACCCACAAACCGATGGTACATCTGAACGCATGGTGCGCACAGTGTCTCAGATTCTTCGAGCGACTGTGCAGCCGGATCAGCGGGATTGGGCGCGGCGGGTACCCATGACGGAGTTCGCCATCAACTCAAGCATCAATGCGTCCACCGGATTCGCGCCCTTTGAGCTGGTCGGAGGATACATGCCGACGCTCATACGAGACTTGACGCGCGAGCCCGCCTTGCCCGGAGTGCGTGATTTCGCAGAGCGAGCCATCGTCAATGTGCAGGCGGCACACGACGCAATCATTGCGAGCCGCGTCAGCCAAACTCACTACGCTAACCGACACAGGCGTGACGAATGCACGTCCATTGACCCAGACTTCAAAGTGGGTGGACTGGCTTACCTGTCGACGACGAACTTGTCTCTTCCTAAGGGACGCGCTCGGAAACTGCTCCCCAAGTTCATTGGACCATACCGCATTACTGCAGCCAACCCTAGCACCTCCACCTATACCCTTGAACTCCCACCTGACCTTCGTGCTCGAGGAATTCACCCAACATTCCATGTTGAACGGTTGCGGCGGCACGAGCCGAACGATACGACTCTGTTCCCAGGGCGAGATGCAGCCGTGTTCTATGACTTTGGTCAGGATCCTGACCAGGAATTTATGGTCGACAGCATAGTCGCTCACCAGTGGGACGGAGCAGCCGTCAGGTTTCTCGTTCAGTGGGACGATGGCGACCTCACATGGGAGACTTGGGCCACCGTAAAAGACCTTGAAGCAATCGACCAGTATTTTGAGTTGCAGGGCGTATCGGATTGGCGTCAGTTGCCAAAGAACGGGGCGAAGAAGAGCGAGCAGGACAAGAAACTAGCCGCGCGACACAGTCCGAGGGTGGCGAAAGACAAGCAGGATGGACCATCTACTGCTACCGCAGCAGCAAACAGCGCGGAACGGGACCCTGTAATGGGTGTACGGAATACTACGAGCGGACGCGCACATGTGACCGTGGGACACCCCGTGACCGTGTCTACAGAAGCGCGTCCGCGCACCGCCCCCGAGGAACACGGGCGCGGGCGCCGCGCTAAGCGCCCCCACTGGAAGCTTGTAGAGGGCGCTCAGTGACGTCAGAACTATACAGCTATCAGCCACTGATCCCGGACCGGATCACCGACTCGAGGCGTGATAATGAACGCTTACTGGAAGAAAAGTCTAATCTCGCCTCGCTTCCCTCGTCGCTTCTCCGTGGGCTCAATGGACTACTACCGACGACCGGCGTCCAACCCGCCAGCGACACGACGACGCGAGCACTTCCTCGCACGACCAGATAGCACTGCGGACGAATTCGACCACGCCGTCGACTTTCCTCAGCAAGAATACTCGTACTCGCCCCGGGCCTCACAATACGACGAGTGCACCACGTCGTCAGAATCACGCGGGCGCAGCCCCGTACGACCCCATCACCCGGAGCCGAACCACTCCGGCAACCATCACAACATCCGGGGCCCCGCGACTCGCGGAGGATGGAATAAGAAAAGGCGGCAGGTGAGCCCCGAGAATTCTCGAGATCTAGATACACCCCATACGGGGAGGCACGATGCGTACTCGGATGGCCGGCGCGACGGCTGGCGCGATTGCGAGACGTCCCTGGCATCCACGCTGGCGCGCGCAGCCAAGGATCGTGAATCCCTCGCACGTTGCCGCAAGGAGATTGACGCAATCAAAAAAGACCTGCAGCACGCTCGCGCGGACTTAGAGCGTGAGCGTCGTTCACGACGTGATGTCGAGGGCCAAGTCCGCGTATTGCAGGATGCCGCGCGCGCGGAGAGCCTTCGCGCGGCGGCCGTGGCATCGCGCCCCGGCGCTCAGACGCGCGATCCCGACATCGTGATGCACGAGTCCGGCGCCACACCAGTCGTTCGTCTCCCCGGAGGATTGGTGGCGGCGCCGCCGCACATGGCACGTCCACCACCACCAGAGTTACCACGCGCTCAGTTCTCGCCTCCCGGACACTCGGCTGGAGGGGGAGGGGCCGCGGTAACACAACAAAGAAGAACATTCCAACAATATAGAGACGATAAAGATAAGCGCGGGAACAAACAGAAGGGAGCCGCCACGATAGCGCAGGACACACGCGAGCCTGGGGAACCGCGCTGGCGGGAGCACTCGGACACCTTTGGAGATGTGCCCGAGGACATGACAGAATTCGGATGTATAGTCCGTAAGGCACAAAGTCCAGGCGGACACGTTGGTGTCTGGGCTATGAAGAAGTACCGACGAGTAGCGCAGAAGAAGGAAGGGGCTGGAGAGCCACTATCTGACAACGAACGTCGCGTCCTGTTGTGGAAAACCGCAAAGTGGTACAAGAGAGAACAGGACGAGCTCCAGTTCTCTCCGATACCAATCATGACCCCGCCGGGGCCCATCCACTACCGCATTGGCATAAGCACTTTCTGTGCAACCGCGAATCACGAAGGAAGGGTATGCTTCGGGACAAGGAGGGAAACCCCGATCTAGCAACGCTAGAAGGACTGTTCATTACGTCCATATTGATACAGACTCCAGACCGCGAGTCAATGACGTTCCGTAACAGAATGCTTCTGAAGCTTGCAGAACTATTCTCAGATCCCATCAAGTACGAGGAACGGCTGGAGCACCTCGAGATCGATCCGGCGGACGAACTCGATTACCAACCCTACCTCAAGGGTTTTCCCGCGTCGATCGACCAGCTGTGTCAACACGCCGCCACCTGTGGTATCACCTCATGGGACGTCCAGCACACTCTGCGTGCGTGGGCCCTGGAGTTCTTGCGTGGAGAAATGCCCCCGCCTACTCTCGTGCCTGGCGAAGCTTCGGTAGCTCAGCCAACTCGTGCGTCATCGCCGGTTGAAGACGAGGCGCCAAGCGACCTAGGCTCCGGATCAGCGGATAACGCTGGGGACACCATCATCACCAAGTCGAGCATCGACACCTTACATGTTACTCGTCCGCCGGCTGCGGACGTGAACATGGAGGAGTCATCCGTGTTCGACGACTCGGGCGACGTTTCGGCGTAGCCTTCGTCCTGGTATATCCGGAAGCAATGCTTACATTGCTCGAGAAGACATATCGACGCTGGCGTTGCAACCAGCGTCACCACAGGAGACTACAATTGAAGATATAATAGCTGGGGCGTTGCAACCCCAGCAGATACTATGTACGGGCTTAATAACCCTGCAACAATCGAATCGCGTTCGCGATCCAAAGGGGGAGGGTGTAAGGGATTCATGTAAGACGCCGGGCCGGCGTCTGGAACTGTATAGTACATCGGCAACCGCCGTAGTACGACCGTATCTGGAGTCCGCGAGTAGCGCGGACTCCATCGCTTACCCCACTCCTGTACCGCTTACACTGAGGCTATATACTCGGTTCTGAGCATCTCAGGCGTGACTAGGCGACATCTTACAAGTCCCGAGCAGCAGGCTTGTTCGCCCAGGCGGAGAGACCGACAGTTGTGTCCACACCCGCTACGTCATCTGGGAAACAAGATACATCGTACAGTCCAATGACATAGACATCCTGACATAGAACGTGACAAAGTGCTCACATTGGTCCTTGAAGCTGACGGGGACGCCATGCAGGGGACCTCGGATTTGCCCGGTGGACGCGAACTCTTCGTCCAGCTGACGAGCCGCTGCGCGGGCCTCCGCGAACAGGACTGCGAGGTGAGATCGTGGAGCATCAGCAATCTAAGTCTTGAACACAAACGACCCGCGAAGCCGCAGACTAGCCTTCTGTCAAGCAGTTGGTCAAACTCTGAGCCTGGGTCGCCCGCGCAATGTACGCCTCAAGCACAGCGGCCGCCGTCCACTCTCCCCGGGAGATATGCTCCACTATCTCAGGTGCTGGACGACAAAGTTCAGCTCATCAGAAGACTCAGACTGCATCCCCAGGCTCGCCGCGGCTCACCTGTTGCGCGCAAGTACGGTTCGAAATCCGAACCTTCTGGCCGGGCGTCTGAAACGCCACTACCCCGGATGGCTTGG
>WJSG01019378.1:0-10965 GCA_016618145.1 Sanghuangporus lonicericola
TAGACCGTGGGGAGGAGAGGATCGTGGTGGCGGGTCAGGAGAGGGTGCCGCGTGCGGAGTTCGTTGTTTGCTCAGTCCAAACATAACCACAGTGCGGGTGCTGTGTGCCATGATGATATCTATGATATTACTAACGGAGCCTGATTGGCGAAGAGAGCAACCACGAGTCAAACTAACTGCCACAAGCCTCGCCGGACCAAACAACGGGCGGCCGAGTTGACGACGGGTGGCCGAGGTGATGACGGGCGGCCGAGGTAATGACGGGCGGCCGAGATAATGACGGGCGGCCGAGGTGATGACGGGCGGCCGAGGTGACGACGGGCGGCCTGACTGAGGATTGATAAACTGGCGGTTAGCTCCACGACCGAGCAGCCGTAACAGTCTGGGGACTGTCACACTTGCGGGGCACCACTGTCGTACGCGGCATTCCTGGGATATCCCTGGACGGAACCATAGCGACGGCGGCAGCATACTACGACGTGTTCGCACAGTGGTTGAGGCGGGGAGCACACTTCATGTGCTCAGGCTCTTGCCGGCGACTGGCGGTGGCACGAACTGACTACATGAGACGGAAGCGGACAACAATAAGGACCTACATGCCACATACTGTATGTCCCACCGAATCCTCCATAGCTTAACGCCGGCAAGAGCCTAACGGGTGCCGGGAGCCCTCCTGGAACACGTCCATCAAGCGACTCAGCGGGTGGTTGCGAGACGGAGAGCCCTGGGACAACACGGGTCCGTGCTGCCAGATGTGTAAGTAATCGTCTGGGAACGTACAGAGTGGGCACGCCCAGCGCCCTGCCCCTGATCCGGCGGATTCCGCCAGAATCTGGCAGATTCCGCCGGATTCCGCCGGATTCTGCCAGCAGATGCACCACAACCAGGGTGTTCTCGATCTCACCGCCTCATCCATTGGGTTCTCGACGAGTTCAGCCCATAATTCCATTCCTTCTTGCATATCAGCTGGCGACTCTATTGCTATGGCGTTTTGAGGTATGATCTGGCGTGCTCGATACTCTGTCTCGATATTGACACGCTCGAACTCCAGTGGCAATAATGGAGGCATATCGTCGAAGGACTCATTGTTTACTGATGTCACGTCGTTAGCCGGCACCGATCGAGGCGTAGGTTGTTCGACTATTTGCCCCACCGCGACTTCTGGACCCTCGAAATTGCCAGTTATTGACTGCCACAACCCTGTTCGTGCATACCCCTCTCTTCCTTCCTCGCAGTCTGACGAGTCGCGCCACGGCTGATTGCTATCTGCGTCATCAGATTCGGTGTCGCTGGAATCTGGGTACGTATACACTCGACGCATCATTCTCATGTATACGACTGACTGTTCGACTTCTTCGTAGTCATCTACCGGGAGCTCTTCCGCTGAATCATATTGGGACCCTCCCAGTTCATGGTAGGACTGGCTACTCTGGCTCTCAGCGTCACTGACATATTCCTCGGTGACCTCGTCACGGTCGTTTTCTGACGTCTTATCAGCCTCCTTACTCTCGTCCGTGTCTCTGCGTATATCCTCCAGGTCTTCTGCGCTGATAGCGCGTGCCATTCGTAATTTGGGCCTCGCAGTGCTCGGGCAATTCGGGGATATATGCCCAATCTCGCCACAATTATAGCATTTAGGCGGTGGCCTATTGCTGCTCCCTGTTATGGCTGCCGTAGTATTTACGGTATTGGGTTGTCCTGCGGCCCGATATTTGGATGTCGCGCCTTGCACATTTGTGCCGGGTCGTATCATGCGGTTAGCATCGAAGGAACGCACACCCCCGCTATCCTTGCGGTTGTCTGGGCGAGTCTGATTCCCTGAAGGCCCTCTATTGGATCTCTTCTCATCCTGTCGCGGATGCATGTTGCCGGTTCCGTGCTCATTGCCCCTACTTGTCGTGCCTTTGTAGGGGAATGGCCGTGATCCTTGTGAGTCTCTCGTGCTTGGTTGTAGCGCTCGTTCACGCTCACGGTTTCTTCGGTGAGATGCTTTGTACTCCTCGATCACTTTATTGCTAATCTCTTGCTCTAACGTGATTCGCTTTATTACTTCAGGAGGTGTCCTCTCTTGCGATATACGCTGGTTTTCGAGTATAGGTATGCTGATCTCCTCGGGGAGAGCGTCTACGAATTTCCGATTAAAGGTATAGTTGTCCGGCGGTTCGGGCATCTTCAACGTTTGTTTGGTCATATACTCCCATAACCCGTTGACCCCGGTGTCCTTTCTATAGCGCGCCACGTGGAACTTGTCAGCCACGGCTCTGGCGTTCGACATATGAATGAATCGCCGGAATAGAGCGCACACAGTGTCTTCAAATACCCATACTCGACCCGTGATATGTATATTGTCGATAGTCTCATCGTACCAATCACGGGCAGCATTCACTAGGAATTGTCCCAGTAAGTTGACTCTGTATCCGTCTAATTCTGGTCCCGCTACGCGACTCAATTCCATCCAGCGTAGTAATAGTTTCAACCACGACATGAATTCGTCCACGTCGTCTCTCCCACTATACTTCTCGGGGGCAGGTACGTTCTTCAAGTTCTTGATAGCTGGTACGTCTGCCATTTCTCGCCCAACTCGGTCTCTTATTGCCTGTCGGATTATACGTAGTTGACTCTCAATATATTCTGCGTTTGGATCGTTCCACTTGTCCGGTCTGAGTGGTTGTTCTCGCTCGTGTAAATACGATGGACTTCGTACGTGTCTCGGAGCTATGGATATCTCCCGCTGCCTCCCGTCATCTGCTGGGTGTGGTATCCGACTAGAGTTCCGTTGGTTATTCGCTCGCCCATGCTGTGATGAGCTCATATCTGAATCTCTACGCCGTCCTCCTCCTGGAGGTCCTCCTGGGGATCCTCCTGGTGGTCCTCCTGGTTGACGCTCCAGTGGTTCACCGTCACGCCGCCTGTTGTCCGATTGCCGACTGTCCCGACCTCGGTGTGCATCGTCACGCCTGTCTGTATTACGCGACGCTCGGTCGCCGTCCTCATCCGAGCTACTGCTCGAACTCCCATCGTCTGGGTCAGGGGCACCGCCTGCAGCACCGAATAACTCGTACTGGTCCGCATTACGGTCTTGCCACCACTGTTCAGCGCGCCGGTTACGATTGAGTACGCCGTCCTCATAGTGTTCCCGGGCTAGCATCCTTCGCTGAGCGTTCTGTCGCTGTCCATAGGCAGACGATGTCTCATCATCATCTCGCTCGCGGAATAGATGGTTCTTACTCCGCTCGAGTACGTCGTCTGGATCTGCGTATCCGCGACTGAACTGTGCCTCAGCACTCGCGCTGTACTTCTCTCGTAGCCGGTTTAGCACGGTCTGCAATCGGTCTTGCTCTTTCTTAGCAGTGTGGCGCAGTTTATCAAACTGTTCCGCCAGGTTGTCTTGTTTCTCCATATAGTCTAGGATTTTATTCTGTACTATCTCGAAGCGGTCGTTTGCACCCTCTACGAGCGCGGCGACCTCCTCTATAAATGTCGTACCTCCGGGTTCAGCGCTATTGCGCCGGCCATCGGAGGACGGAATGGTAGCCCTACTACGTCCCTGGCTACCTTTTGTGCCCTCTCCTTCGTCGTCTTCTCGTATCGGGGTCAGCGACGACGCGGGTGTGTTCCTTGTTGCGTCGTGCTGCCCCTCCGACGGAGGTGTGATCGAGTCGTCGGGTACGGGGGGCTCACCGTGCGTGATATTCTGCTCCCCTTCCTCGACAGCCTCTTCCTCGGTCGTGGACGACCGGAGACCAGGGCGTGTGGACGCTGCGGGCTCTCCGCTGCGTCCTCCGGTCTTCTTCTTCTTGATTGGCATGGTTTTCGTATGAATGAATACTCACCTGTATTTGGTTGCTGTGCTTCTACAGCTCTTCTGGCTAAGCAAAAAAGTGTAAAGGTTACCGTCTTGATCACGCCCGACTTGCTTAGGACCGAGTGTATAGGCTCAGCTAGCAGGTACAGGAGTGTTGGAAAAGACGATGGAGGTCGCGCTACTCGCGACCTCCGAGATACGCGCTCTTCGGAATACTCCGATTAGCTATACAGTAGGCCTAGACGCCAAGGCGCCTATTACCTCCTTACAAGGGACCACATAACGGGCACAAGGAGGTCACTCGAGCTTCGGAAGCCCATTTAAATGACTTCAGTCTGCGCGCACAACGTCGGGCCATGTTTGCCGCGACCGACTCACAAATGTGAATGCGGTGGCATTACGAGGCGCAGGGGGTCAGAACCTGGGCCTGAATAGTCACCGTGACTGGATTGCGATCATTCGCAAGGAGGCGTCGTATGTCCGGTGGACCGAACAAAGTCCCTCGAGCGTTCTCGCCGGACAAGCGGACTAATCACTTACTGTACGAACGGCCGAATTCCGTCCGGCGGAAGACCTTCCGAGCCACTGCACATAGTGACACAGCGAGCGAACAATATCGGAGTGCAGACGTTGCGTATGTCCCAAGATGTAGAAGCCAGGTTGGCGAGGTCTCCTTTGCTCCCAGTGTGCATCAGCAGCTGGTCCGCAATGGCTCGCAGCACATCTTCCGCCAAATCGCTCAACCTGCTCAAATGTCAGTGATGCCACGTCGCACAAGGCAACCAACACTCACAGCATGTCTGTATGGCTGGAAGGTAAGGTGATGACGGTTCTGTATGAGTTTCGAAATTTGCTTACCTTTTGTATTCGTGAGAAATGTCCCGCAGTTGAACGAGAAGCGCTCGATCGAGGTCAACCGCGTTCAGGTCGGTCCATGATGCATGAGCACTCCTGCGCATCTAAATAGCACTCTATAGATCCTAGACGAGCTACGTGAGTCGAAACTTGCTCAAGCCAGAGGCGCAGCAGGTAAGTTAATTGCTTGCGCAACATTCGGGACGCTGGCTGTACGCGTTCATTCGACTCACAAATAATCTTGTTAGACTGTAAAACGCGCCATTCACGCCGTGGACTCGGACGGCGCATCGAGAAGTCACCGCCACGGTGGATTGGCCGGGTGCGGAAGCTCCCCAATGAAGCAACGAGACATCGGTGCTACAGGGGTTCATACATTCGACATTACCGTCGGACCAAGCCGCAGAATGTCCCTTACGAGGTCTGTGCATCGTTCACTTCTGCAGGATGCATTGCTGATTGTATTGGCCTCCGAAGCTTCGAGACTCTCAACGAGGATGTCATCTACGAGATTGCAACTCGATGTCTGAAGCCTCGTGTTGTCCTCGTCAACCTCGCTTCAACATGTCGTCTTCTGCGTGGTCACTGCATGCCGTTCCTCTTCTCGACCTGCTTCCTGCGATCCAGCGCGTCGAAAGCTGATAGAATCCCGCCGGTAGCGATCCGTCCGTATATCAGGTTACGCGTCTCTGTCATCTTGTAGACGATCTCCTAACATCATCTTCTATCCAGATTCTTGATATATACAGGGCGACACTCGCAAGCGGAGTCATTGTGCGATGAGCTGAACTACCTACCTCACGTCTGCTCCGTCACCTTCGAGCAGGCGGCGGACGGTGTCCCCATCACTGTGCTCGAACGATGCTTGAAGCACCCTCTTGCCTTCCTGTCGTTCGCCCAGAGCTCCCGGTGGACCACTGGGCCTCACCAATGGCCTCTCCCAGCCGTGGTCAACCTGCCGAACACGCTGGAGCGGTTGGATTATCCGCCCTATCCGTGGAAGGCGACGCGTGCCTTCCACAACAATACGGACGTCGGACAGGAGGCGGAACAGGAGCTGAGACACCTCGGCCCAATCATACTCGGGATGCATCTATCGGCCACCTCACTGGCAGTGCCTGTCGATGCCGTCCCTCTTGCCGCGATGTCCAAGCTCTCCTGGCCGAAGCTCGCCGACCTAAACCTCTCAGGACGGTACCGCAATCAATCGCATGCTCGCGATCTCCAGCAATTCAGCAGTCGCCTCGACAGTCCGCGCTCGATCGTTGTTCATGTGGCGCAGCCTGTCGGTTGCGCACGCGCACTGATTTTCGGAGGACGGCCTACGCGTGCTCTGGACACTAGTCAACTACAGTCGCTGTCTATCGCATATCCCGACCCAGACGACGCCATCCTGTCCCAATCGTGCTCCGCCCTGCTACGTCTCGCTCTACGTGACTATCCTCGCTACTACCTGCAAGGCTCCCCGCGGCATGAAATAGAAAACAAGGACCTCGCTAAGCCGATCCTGTCCTCGTCCGAGTGTCTGCGGATCCTGGCACGTATGGCTCCGCTCTCGCTGCAACACCTCGAGCTTGTCTACGGAGCCGACCACGCAGAAGAAGCCCTCCTCCTCCATGTTGCGTCGTCGTATCCCCGTCTCGAAGCTATCAAACTACATCAATACAGGACCTCTCGCGGGTCGGAGGCGCTCCACTTCGTGAGTCGCAGATCTGCCATATGGCATGCTTCGAAGCTCGGCGCACTGCTGACAACTCCCTGGTTTCAGCGGCGCATCGCAGACATCCTCGCTTCGATGACGACGCTGCGCACAGTCAATCTCAATCTGGACTACGAAGATGCTCCGCCGTCCTACGCATACGACCCAGAGGGGCACGACGAGTGGCGCTCACGGCTCGCACGATACGGCGGCGACATGCTCGCGACGCTCGAACGCGCATGTCCGGCTCTCGAGGGGTTGTTCCTTCTCTACCATGACGACTCGGACAGGCACCACTTCTGGGTCAGGTTCATACCCTCGCGATACCCCGGGTATGCGCGAATCGACTGGGATTGGGCACGCGAACGCCTGTGAGTTCTCTGTTCTTCTGCCAAGTTGACTCCAGGATATTGAGTATGGTCTAGGGATTGCGAGCCGCCGTATCGTCGTCAGTCTAGAATACGGCGACGAGACGATGGGACTCGGAGGGAGTACCCGGTGGTGTGGTGACGTGCGCTATGTGTAGTGAGAGCTCCCAGATCTTGGGAGGCAGCCCTGGAATCGTGTAGATACGATCACGTCAATCGGCCTCGCAGTGGTATGTGGTTTCGTAAATGCCTAGATCTCATGGTAAACATAAGGGTACCGTGAGTGAGCGGCCGCTTCCGTCCATTTCGAGATTGTGAAGCGCAACGCTAAGTTTGATACCGTGACTGCAAGTGATGTCAAACATGATAAGTAGTACGAGTACATGGGAGTGGTTACAGGTCCATCGGCTTCCTCCTGTGCCGTAACCCTTCTAGTCGACCAGGAAGATGAGCGTGCAGGAGAATGCGATCCTGGCCGTACGCATGACTCTGTCCTCCTGGCAACGGGACAACGACACGCTGAGGGGACAGCTGTATGTATGGTCCAGACGCACCGGTGGGTTGCGTTCGATATGCGCCTTCTGGTATGTAGTCCTCGAAGTTATGTTTGATGAACACGGACCAGAAGAAGTTCTACGGGGACCCGACATCGATGAAAATGTATGACCGACGGAAATAGGGACGGTACCTGTCCGAGGATGGCATGGGGGCTTTCGGTGTTGTTTTGCGCTGGGCGAGGAGCGATAGACGCATAGACGCTGCCTGAGGGCCCGTGCTTGTAGGGGGAGCAAAGGAAGTCATGCGCCGAGATCCGGACAGGAACTTCGGCACCATCCAGCCCAAGGAATCGTAAGATAATGTCGCATTCCTTGAACCACTCTGGGTCTTCGCAATAGGTCTCACGACGCCTCGAATCCAAGCCAAGCCACTTCCTTCTGATTTCTGCAAACACCGAGGGAGGCAGGTAGGTCTGAGAAGTCCCTAAAGCACGGTTCAACACGGGATATGATGACTGCGGAGACAGGCGCAAAAGACTCACCACTGTCAACGAGTGCGGTAAAACCACGGTCGTTGGACCCATCCCGTGACTTGAGGTCTGGCACAGAGATCGGGATTATGTTCCACTCAGACCGGGAGTCCGACTCATGATTGGGCTTGGGGACCTTCGCGCCCATAAACTCCAAGCCAATGATGCGAAGAAGCCAGAACTGGAAGTCCCACAGTCCGTTGTTCCTGGCCACGAGAAGTGGACAGGTATGGAGGGCAGTAAATGCGAAGTCTTTCGGGGTGGGAGAGTGGAGATGTCGCGTGGCTTCGAGTTTCGAGTAAGTAGATAAAGCAAGAGGTTCACAGTCATAGATTTGATTCATTTCGACATGGCTGGCTTTGGGAAGCGGGACCGGTTCCCGTTTGAGACATTCGTGAGAGGGCTCGCGCAGGCCGTCGACTGAATGTTCCTAACCAGTGCACAAAGTAGAAGCCCGAAAACAGCACCTCGGGGCCAGGTTTGCCCGGAGGGGCTCTGTCCTTATGGAGAGTGGGCCAGATATAGATCTTCGGGGAGAGCTTCGGAAGTATGACCCCGTCATCTTGCGTAGGCAGTGCGCAAGGCCAATGATCGCCGAAGTACATGAAGCTGCGGCTGGAAGCAATCTTAGTCAGTTGTAGCACAGGACCTGTACTGGCATGCCTCATACCCTCGACCGCGGTTGTCATCGCTGCCAGGAGTAGAAGGGTGCCTGAATCGCGTGAGAAATTGCTTGAGCTAGTGATAAAAAGGTTCCGCAATCGATGCGTTAGGGGGGGTCAGAAAGGTTTGTTTGGACGGCAAGGGACTCACATTATGTACGTGTGCGTCGTGAGACTTCTCCCGTTGAAGGGCGTCATAAAATGTCTGAGGAATACTCTTAGTGCAAACGGATGAGGAAGGAGTGAGATGAAGCTCACTATGTAGCTTCCCTTACTGCAATCGAACGGCAAACTACGAGCGCTATAGCAGGAGTGTATAAGATTCGGGCGACGTCGCACATCATGCATGATGATTGCTGCAAGGACGCACCCGATGCCCCGAACGCCCATGAGCCCATGGTAAGATCTGCCCGCCGTGGTACCGCATACTGCCCTCGCCAGTATGCGGGCCAGGACCAAGGTGGAGTAACCCGGTATGCCCTCCGGCCACTGCCAGCAAGCGATCTGCATGGGAATGCCGTACTCTACTCCCCATCTTCGCAGATCTGACAACAGAGGCGGGTCAGCATGCGTGCACTTCGACACCCTGCGGAGGGCCTCGTAATCATTCTACCCACATGCCACAGTCCCATCGTTATATGAACGACGGCACTCCTCAAGAACTGCGGCATCCGGTCCAGAGCTAACAGTATACCGATATCTCGCGCCAAAGTCCGCAGCCCCCGGGCCAGTCGGCCAGTCGGCAAACTGGTCACCGCCAGAACTGAAGAGGACACGCTTGAAGCCATGGGCAAAGAACCAGCTAGATATACAAGCTTTTAAGTAGCCAACACAAGAGTTGCAGACATGTCCGTGACGTACATCAATCCCTCGGCTGGGAAGAAATTGCAAGATGAGCTGCGATTCATACATCCACTGCTGGGTTGTACTCACCCGTATCGATCCCAAGCTTGAAGTTGAGGCCACCTGCCGAAGCCAGCAGGGAGATATCATCCGTTTTGTCGGTGTCGAGTTTCTGATAGGACTGCGTTAGCGACGAGAGGTCTGAATTGGGGAACTTTCACATACCATCGTTGTCGTGTACATGATTGCTGTGAGAGTCATCAGCGATGTACACCGGCGTTTAGAGACAGGTGCAAGACATACGAGACGAAGCAGTTTGCTCCAGGGGAATGAGTGAGTTGTCGTCTTGAGCGTAAAGGTACTGCGTGTAGTTGGCCGCTGGCGGGCGAGCCGCTGACGAAGTCCCGGCCGGAGCAACGGGTGCACCCACAATGGCCGTCATCCTTCTGGGTGTCGTGAAATCAACCTGTGGCGTGGAACCATATGCATACTATCACTTGAGTCAGTAAAAAATCAGACTTCGGTGAAGCGTGCGAATACATACCTGGGACGAGGTGGCCGGAGGGGTCTGGGATGTTGGGCCTGACTCGGCGCGTCTAGTTTCCAGCAGACGGGGCTGGCTGTTAGCACGTTGCGCATCATTCAACGCGGCGAATGGATCATCTCCCTGAGCGAAGTGGAAGATAGCTTGCCCAGTCGCAGAGCCAGCATACGGCACTACGTAATAGCCCTGTGGCGCTCCGACGTAGGGACCAATCTGCAAACGGACAGCGTCCGCCTAGCAAAGAATTGAGTAGTGGGGTGCGCGTTGTATACAAGCTGGACTCACCTTCAAAGCTTCGGCGTACGCATGGTCACGGGAGAAATCGGGCTCTTCGAGGAGCATAGTCAAGCCTGAGGGCTCTTCCATGCTTGACGTCCTCGTGAGATTATGAGCGTGACGGGTTGTGAATGGGTGATGGCACTCTGCAGGCCGGAATGCAAAACGGGTGGCAAGGTCTTTATACAGGCGGAAGGTCTCCATCTTGCGCCTCGGCCTTCGCCCGAGACAGATAGTGCTCCTTTCACTGAAAGATGTGGGCACCCCTTGCTCAAGAAGATGTTGCCGGTGGTCCGCGCGGGGAACTACGTGGGCAAGATGTTACGAATGCAGCAAGAAGCGCGCTCACCTGTCTGGTAGAACCACGGAACCTCCCAGCGGACAATTGCGAAGATGAGGGCGTCGACGCCCGAGTAACCTAGAACTTCAGAAGAAGCGAAGATGTACAACGACAATTAGCTATCGCAATAGATACCGGCTTGGCGGTGTGCGCGTGCTGATCAAGGGGATAAGATACGGGGCAATCCGGTGATCCCAACGAAATCTGAGAGACGGAGTACTCGCGCGCATAATACGAAGTTGTTCATCCGAACCGGTACCCGTATCTCAGTTTTCAAAGTAAGGGTTGATAGAATCCCTACAGAAGAATCAGCTAGACATCGTACAGAAGGATAGGATTCGCTCACGTCTCAGCAAACACGTAGCGAGACTGTGCGCATCGCGACGGGTGATACTCCACCCACTGGCTGAGAAGCTCGTAATGCCTGAGCAAAGCCACATATTGCAATCGGGGACATCTCTCCATGATCGCCACCAATTCAAACCCGCGAGCCTCGTGAACAGGACCGAAGACAGATATGGGCTCCTCCCAATTACCCTTGCCGGG
>WJSG01019392.1:0-14150 GCA_016618145.1 Sanghuangporus lonicericola
GAACAGGTTGCAGCGACGGAGATCGGAGAGTGAAGACGAGGCGCTGCAGTCGCTGCAGTCGTCAGGAGACTCGAAGTGAGGCTCTAACCTGGTTCTGATACGAGTGGATCCTCCCTCCGAGTCAGAGATGGATGGGGACGGAAGGCAATCCGCAGAGGATGACGGGGAGCCCTGATACAACCCATGCTCAAGAGAACGGGCGGTCTTCCCGTCCTCTCGAATCGTTGCCACGTCCTCTGGGTGCGTGGCGTTGTATTCCTCGATGATCTGGATCATGCGGGGGTCCTCGTCGTCCCAGCACGATAGCAGATCGCAGTGATCGTCCGAAGTCAGCTTCGTCGCCCGTGAGTCGTCGTACCCCTCCTTCCTAACCTTCACACGCAGTAGGATCATGCTATCCATCCAGAAGAAACAATTGTTGAACGGGAAAGATGGTTGTGGGGTGAGCGCGGGGCGTCCTCTCAAGTGCTGAGTGTTCGGAGCTATAGGCATTACCATGTCTGGGGCTATCCCTTGCCGTGGGTCTGCCGGTCGCAGAGTCGACGCTACGGGGTCTGTGCCGTATCGGCACCAAGAGCTCGTGGGGGACGGGAGATCCATAGGCTTGAAGGAGGTTCGTCAATGCTAGGATCGCATCCTCTTTGAATAGACTCACCATGCTCAGATACATCAGATACTTCTTCGGCTTCATCGCCCTAGCCTCTGCCAAAGCCTGTGGGTCTCTCAGAGGCTCTACCATAGCAACGGGGTCTATCCGCAGTACTGCGAACTGGTTTGGCATTGGGAATGGGAGATCGAAGGGTACGTCGCGATAGCTCGGTATGATCATCGCAGGTGGTACTAGTGATGGCGAATGGTGCGGCGTTCCAGTTGAAGTGACCGGACCCTAGAGCTCTGGCGGTGAACCGTCGTTATTGACTCGCTGGAGTGTCAGATACGCAAGAGGTGGATTCGTGGTTGGAGGTCAAGCTTCAAGCCTCGCACGGGAAGATCGTTGGTGGGAGCAAGGGGATGGACGTGATTCCGAACCCAGGTAACTCCGCCTCGAGTTTGCTTCTGTTTGTTGACGTGGGTGCACACTCCCATGTCGCGGCGCTGGAACCACATGAGCGAAGCGCCAGTGTTGCAGCACCGCGCGAGAGTGTCCTCAGTCGGACCTGAGGCCCGTCAAGACGTAGACTTGGGAAGGCTGTGGAGACTCATGCGAATATCAAGTCCACCCGGCATTATCAGGGTCCCAACCGTCACTGCACCCGCCATCTGGGACGACCCCGTTCCTACCATGGCGATCCAGTCTCAACCGTCTCCATTCACCTGTCCTCGCTGCACGCACCTTCACGAGGACGAGCACGTTCTAGATGACCACGTACTCCTCAACTATGTGCCCGGCGACATTCTCAAGCTCAAGGAATCTGTTCACGCCGTTGTATACGACGAAATCCTCGCAGCTGCCGCGCAGGCTTGCGGAGTGTCCTCCTACGTCTCGCCGAGCAACGCCCTTCACGCGGAGGAATTTAAGGGGAGGCCGGCCATTGTGATGTGGCGTAGGCCGAAGGCACAGGGAGGCATCGCGGTTGTGTGTCTCTGTGGTACGTTCTGGGGGAAGAGCCGTCGTGCACGTCTACCGGCACATACTGCGACATTTCTGCGTCACAATGCATCCTCACGAAGAAATCCCCTTCGAGCCTCATCAATACCACATACACACCAAGCCGGAATGGACTGTCGAGCGCGCTGGGAAGCCTAACGGCTGGGTGATTGCTGTAATCTACTCCTCCAGCGGCGACATTGTCGGTCGCTGGCCGAACAAGGCCCGCTTGAATGAGCAGTCCAGCTCGTCATTCACCATCGCGGATGACCACAATACCCGGCGACGATTTGAGGAAACGTGTGATCAGAAGTGGAGGGACTTCATGGTTCACTGCTCGCTCAACCCCACCGCATTTAAGGTACTTCACGAGGACTACGAGGTGAGTCGCAAATATTCAGTGTGGGGTCGGCGCCGCTCACGGTCTTCGTGAATAGGAATGGAGGAATAATAGACTGTATCAGGCAGGCAATACGACGGTTCGATATTCGCATTGCATTCGATACTTACCTTCCATGCTGACGTGCAATGTGACTCTAGAGTACCTCCATAGTCTCCGACGTGCAGGCCGAAGAACGTACTACAATCACTCGGAAAGGGAAAGGGAAAGCTCGAGGGAAACGAAGCGAAACTCCGCAAGCGAACGCAAACTATTTTGCGGTCCTAGCTGCCCCCTCCGTGCGTTTTTTGAGT
Organism: Sanghuangporus lonicericola; assembly: GCA_016618145.1. Taxonomy (NCBI): domain Eukaryota; kingdom Fungi; phylum Basidiomycota; class Agaricomycetes; order Hymenochaetales; family Hymenochaetaceae; genus Sanghuangporus; species Sanghuangporus lonicericola. The sequence goes on from WJSG01019392.1 coordinate 2,282, forward strand.
TCGTCACATGCACGAGACTTTTGCTTACTGGGCTCTCAGTCGATGGATAATTGTAGCTCGAACGACTCGAGCTGTGAACAAGCCGAAGTCCGCGTCACAGATCTGGTACGTCTTCATTGTCTTGTTGCGAGACATCGGTATTCAGAGCATGTTAGAACCCCACTTCTGGACCTAGTTCCAAGTCTACAAAGAGCAGACGGAGGAAGAAGTTGATGAGCCTCGCGGCGTTCCTCAACTCCGGCCCTTGAACCGGGCATGTGCTTCATACGGCGGTTTCATCGATATCGGCCTGCTTGGACAGTGCTTATGTTTCGCTCGTAGTTCATGTTTCTCTCGTAGTACGACACTTGAAGCTTGAACGATGCGTTTCTATTGGATAAAAAGGTGGCTCGAGATTCGTAAATAGAGGGACGTATGCGAAGACGTGCACAAGTTGTGTTACATGTGTAGGCGCGATCCCAGCCCCCGAAGCGCGCCCTCCAGACGACGGTCACCTTTGATTGAGAAACATGCAAATACGCGTGCCACCGCTTGTGCATGGAGTTTTTGGTCGGCTAGGCAGTATGGTTAGTGCCCGTCTACGAAGAGTGTCGAGATTTCTTACTTGAGCTCTGCTTGTACACTGGACCGTCGTCTGTTTTGGAGAGCTGGCACATCGGCCGATGGCGGTCTCGACTCTCTCCTTCCTGCTTTCGGCAGTCCGCTGAGGTCTGAGCGAGAGAGTAACGGGACGTCCGCGTCGCATGACCCCTGATTCATGGGTCGTACGTATGGGTATCGAGGACGACGATTTGCACACACGAGATCTCGGGCCCCACAATTGGCCGGATACCCACGGCGTAATGCGCGAGACGGCGTGATAGCGAACGCGCCTTTGCCACAGCGGCCTTGTGACCCTGAGTGACCGAGGTCGCACACGGAAAGAGCTCACCATCCGTCTTCGAGGATCACTGCTTCGCGAGGGTGAGCAACAGCCTGAACGTTGAACGGCCGTTCCTGTCGCTCTGAGAAGCTCGACTCGTCTTCTGAGTGCCTCCTCGCGTCGAGCTGGAGGGAGGGCTGTGGTTCCGGCGAACGTGAATTGTGCGATGACGGAGTGACAGATGCAGACGTAGCAGGGCCGAACCAGAACGCGCCCCACCGGTGGTAACCGACAGCACCAGTTTTGCTTCTACGCGACCGACCGCTACACTGTCAGACTTCACGGAGCATGACACGCAGAACAATGATCTGCACACCTTCTTGTATGCCGCATGCGGTCGGATGAATTCGAGGACGCAGTGGAGACAGACTGCGATCGAGACCGAGACCGTCTCGTCTTCTCCCATGAGCGGTCCCGTCTCCAGCTCCTACGTGACTCACTCACCGAATGGAGATCCAACACTCCTGCTGCGGTCGTTGTCCCTCAATCGCGAATGTGACGTTGACCTCCCGCGACTCCTTTCTGATGGGTTGTTCCTGTCCTTCTTCACAGATCTCGGATTCAATCGTAATGGTGACTGACATCTTCGTGGACGGGGTGATCGGCGTCGTGGTGATCTTGAGCGAGAACGATGTCGTTTGCGTGTGTGGTCGTCGGGTGAGCGCGAGCGAGACCTCCGGCGGTCGTCGCCCCTCGAACGTCCGTAGTCCCTGGGCTTATCCATGTCCATGGCTCGATAGTTTTCGTACAAAGGCAAAGACGCGAGCGGAGAAAGGGTGCTCGAGAGTGGTAGTGACGGTAGGTCGAAGGAAAGTCTTGGGAGTAATACATAAGCGCCGCAGCGAGCTCAGCGTTCACCACGACCACGACGACCGCAGCGATTTCTCTATCCCAAGTTTATTTTTTTTTGCTATCTGTGCTCTCTTGGACTGGGTATCCTCTCGGTGCCTTCGTCTGTGCTGTCGTCGTCTCCTGCATCGTCTTCGTCGACCATTGAGCGACTTTGATGGGATCCCGTGAGTACCTAGTTACGTATGCTCTGCATGTAGAACAACGGGCTGAGCTACACTCACCACAGATAACACGCTTCGGTCCTCGGACACACGCCAAGGCGTATAGACGGTCAGGTCATGTGTAGGCTCCTGGCTAGCCTGGCAATCTTCGACTCTCAGCTAGGACATCACAGCCCGGGACCAAATCCTCGCACTCAGATAACCTCCGCATCTGTGGTACCGGCAGGTGACAGCACCTCCTTAGGATGACTACCTTACAGCGTGCCAGGCTCCGTATGCCCTCGTCCTCCCGCCTGGCTACGTTCGGCGCAGCACCTGTTCCCGGGGCTTCCTCGAGTATCGCGGATCTGGCTGCTTATCTTCTGCACGTCAGGCGAAGGACGCGTGCTTACTGTACTGCCGACGCCGAGGTCGCTGCATGCGCGACTATACCTCTGCCTCCGAGGACTCGGAGGAGCAAGGCCTTACAGCGACCTATCGGTGTCTAGGTGAGTAGCTCATCGCTCTGACTTCCCCAACACTATATATACATTCTCAACTCTCTATGGCTTTGCACATTCGATGGTGGGAGGTGAGGGGCTTCCAAACCTGCAGTTCGGAACCTCCGATGAGCTGCGCCCATGTGGTCAGCTCCATGAAGAACCAAACTGTGCAGGTACCTTCATATGTATTAGCCTAGATGGGCGGCGGGGAGCTATTGATCATGATATACTCCTGAAGGATTGCCGCCGTCAACGCGCCGCTGCACCTCGCTGCACGCATGGCACATTCCCAGTAGGTCGACTCGCCGGAAGGGCGCGTCGGGCTGTCGGAGCCGCCCCCGCTTCTGAACATCTGTGCATGTTGCTCTTCCCAACCAGTGAGTCTCCCGTTGTCTGCTCATCGTCTCCTGACTCGTATCATCTGCCCCACAGCGCCGAAGCGACGTGCCACGGCGTTTCGACCGCAAGGTCGGAGGGTGGCTCCCCATCGCGATGTGCGTCCACTGGTTGTCATTTGGGGACGGTCTGTTCCACGCTGTGCGTCCGCTCGCGCGACATCTCCGCCCTTGTACCTGAGCGGTACGCTGCCATCTCGCCGTCGTACTTCTCTGTTTCATCGCACGCGATCACTTCAAGAGCTGCGTTCTGTGGGCGTACATGTGAACGGCTGAAGTTATCGAGCCAATGAATTGTACCGTTTCTTTTGCAAATCGGGGTTGGCCTCTACAATCACGGCTGCGGGAATCTCGGGTGCGCTTGACTGCTGCCAAGTTCACATGTCTTCAGATAGGGCATGTGGTGTCTTGACGTCTCGTACGACCGTGTGTGAGTTACATCAATTGCATCTACGAATACCGTATGTATACACACTGAAGGTATTACAGGACAGAAGGTGGTTCAACCGTATGACGGACTGTTCGAATACATCGTGACGAGCTATCGCAACCCTACTCGTCGCCTCGCCTAGCGAGAGCTCTTGTCAGGATGCTGTGAGACTTGTCAGTTCACAGGACCGCTTGTCAACGAAGTCTTGCTCACCTTTGGATCTCCTCGTGCTCCTCGTAGAAGACAGCAGGATTTCCAATCTCGGATTGGGTAATGTTCTCCTCAAGTTCCAACCACGCGTCCAGGAGGGGATAGAATGCCAAGGCCGGATCAGCATTCCATCCAAACAGATTGTAAGCAGCCAGGTCATCGGAGGAAGATGTCGACACGGAGGAGGCTCCGTCGTCATGATCTATGTCCCTGCTGTTTCCGGCACGGCCAACGTCGTCATCGGAGGATGCTGAGCGCCGCAGGGATGTGGAGGCCGACGAGGCAGGAGAGGGCAGAGGCGCGGCCGGCGGCGAAGACGAGTTTCCGGAAGCAGGAGACGGGGGGGAGCCTGTGGCGGAGGGGCTCTGGGCCAGTCTACGCCTCTCTTCGACGTAGTGAGCTATGTGTCGTGAATCGTCTCTCCAAGACACCAACATGGCGACATGTTCCCTTACACCGAGTCGCGTAGCTCTCCTGTCGTCGAACTCGGCTGCGTCCTTGCGTTTGATCCGCACGACCATGGAGGACCGTATCCAGAAGAAACAGTTATCGAATGGGAATGCGGGTTCAGGTCCGATCGGTTCTCTGCCCTTCGCATAAGTCTCGTTTGGAGCGATCGGCATGACCATGTCTGGCGTGATCCCGAGCTCTGGCTCACTGGGGCGCAGTGCGGACGCCACCGGGTACGCGGAGTAACGGCACCATCGACTGTGTGGGCCTGGCAGGTCCAAAGCCTTTTTCTGTGTCAACGGTGTTTCAGCGGGAAGTTACGCCACACTCACATTACTCAAGTAGAAGAGGTACTTCTTGGGAGTTATCTCCCGTGCCTCCGCCAATGCTTGTGGGTCTTGGAGGTGCCGGACCATCCCGACGGGATCCAGGCGAATTGCGACAAAGCGCTTTGGATAGGGAAACGGCAGACAAGGTGAGGGTTTCTTTGACGGAACGAGCATGGCGGTGGCGGAATAATGTGAGACGCTCGGGCGAGTATGACGGAAATCGAGAACCAGCAAGTGCTACAAGTCTGGGAAGTCTCGGAACTCTGGTGATGTCTCTATAAGTATGCGAACAGGGGATGCCGGCGCGGACTGGCTTGGGGCGAGGAGGACTCGGCGTCATGTCTTCAACAGGCGGTCCGATCCGAGACGGAGCAGGCGGCGAGGACGAAGAACGTATCATTGCAACATGAGGGGACTACAGGTTCAATGAACTGAACGAAGTATACAAGTACAGAGACAGTAGTGATACTTGACCTGACGAAAGCTATGCCGCATGTCGCGAAATCAAATGCAATGCAAATCGCCACAGTCAAACGACCGGTGCATGTGTGGCGAGGATACATATGGGGATGTTACGATGCCTGGGATGGTTTACGGCGGGCCTGTAGCGGCATAAGGAGGATGCTGAGACCGTGGAAGACCCGACGTGGGCCGAACCGCTCTGACCAAGGCTGCTTCTGTGAGACGGGCGGCATATGCTCTGCAGATGACATGAGAAATCCTCAATCAAGCGCACCAGTTAGAAGAAGGTACATCTGTACGCAGTTGCAGTGGCCTCAGGTACGAAGTATATATCGTCGTTCTCTTCTACATGACTCTCTTCAATGGAACGCGCCACTGAGAAGGACATTTCAGGGAGTGCCTGGCATAGCATCTAGGGAGGGGTCTGTACAGATCGTCTTCGAAGGGAGTCGATCATGATCCTGGGGAATACATCAGGTCGAGTGGATGAGAAGACAAGCTTGAAGTATACATACGATGTGATAGCTGCCTGCTCCTCGTAGAACTCGACAGGGCTGGGTATCTCGGCGGCAGAGAAGTGCTCCTCAATCTCTAGCCAGAGATCCACGAGCGGGAGGAACCTGGCTTTGGGATCACTATCCCACCCGAACGGATTGTGTGAGAAGAGCTCCTTGAGCTCCGCCAGATCTTCGGGGTCGAATCTCGAAATCGCGTCGTCGTCTTCGTCCGCGCTATCTTCCGCGTCGGTGTCAGACTCGTCGGAGTTGTCAACAAAGGTATGTGGCGGGGGAAGTGCGGGAATGGTTGAGGAGGAGCGCAGCACGTCAGTGATGATCGCCGGAGAGTCCCCAGCGTACTTCGCATCCATACCATCTAGGAAAGAGTCCAAGCGGTCAAAGTCCTCCATCCAGCACCTAGACGTCTCGAGGTGCTCCCTGGCGCCCATCGTGATGGCGCCCTTGTCGTCATATCCGCCTGGGCTGACCTTCACGCGGACAGACAGCTCGCTCTCTATCCAGAAAAAGCAGTTATTGTAGGGGAACAATGGCTCCGTGTGGATTGGAGTGCGGCCTCTGAGATGCTCGGTATTGGGATGGATGGGCATAACCATGTCTGCCGTGATGCCTTTCTTCATATCGGCGGGTCGCAGACACGTGGCGACTGGAAGCATGGAGTAGCGACAGTGCTTGCTCCGTGGTAGGGGCAAGTCATCGGGCTTCGGGAAACACGGAGTTTCAGCAAGTTAAGGAGACGAGAATGCGAACGTGTACGCACCGCCTCGAGAAACACGAGGTACTTCCTGCACTTCAACATGGCCGCTGCTTCCAGAGCAATTGGGTCCTCCAATGGCTCCACCATCGCACGGGCATCTATCCAAATGACGGCGAATTGCAACGGGTCGGAAAATAGAAGCTGTCTGGTCATGTTCAATCGAGTCGCGGTGGCGGGGAAACAGAGGCCCGAGGTTGTAGCAACACTGCGGACGGTCGGCGATGAATTGAGCGAGAAGGGCGTCGCAGTAGTAGGGAGTTAGTTCCTGGTGGCAGGAGACGGTTGCCTAGCGAGATAATGGATGCAAATTCTGGCGAAATCGCCGCGGGAGTCCAGGATGAGGAGAGTCAAGGATAGCGTGGGGAAGGCTGAGAGAGGACTCACCTGCACCGGGGAGACCCCAGTGAACTCTGTCTGGCTCTATTTGCCTCTGTGGATGATAGTTCTTATGGTGTATGGGTCTTGCCACCCCGATGCTTATTGTTCTATGGTCAGCTCCCATACTTCGCCGCAATGGGCAGGGGTAGAAGATGCTCAAGGCCGAGACCGCAGCGAGTCGCGGCGCAGACTGCAAGACTCAATCTGCTTGCCGACGAAGCGCTCCTTGGCTAGACCGACAGGGCGCCGCGTGCACTTGTGTTACAATGTTCGTATCAGCGGTCGTACGAGATCGACCGCATCGAGTACCAGTGTAGGGCGAGATGTCCGCCACGCGCACAACTGCTGCCGGATGCCGCTCTACCGAGAAATCAAGGAACATGACAATGAACTATGCTACAGTGTATCGTACATCTTGCAACCTTCGCCTATTCATCTTCGACAACAAGGAAACGGATAAATATAGGGGATATAACGGCAGGAGGGGACACGTTGTGATGTGCGATGACACCACAGTCAAGAGTCGAGACCTACCACCCGTCCATCTCGTACCTGCCGCGAGAGCTCGGCACCGGCTTCCTGCGTTCGTGTTGGACGAACCACCCAGGATCGTCCGAATAATCATCCGTGTTCGGAGCCTGTTGTGTATGTTAGCTTCAGGCAATGACATCGGTCCCAGTTACACACGTGCGACTCACTGTGTGTACGTTGAGTCGTCGNCGTGCGACTCACTGTGTGTACGTTGAGTCGTCGTGAAACTTGACAAGCCGGTAACTTGGAGTTCCCCTAAAGCCTCGAATTCAGCCTTCATGAACTCGGAACAACGTCAAGAGATTGACGTCAGTAGACACTTACCAACTTCGCGAAGTGGGGAGACGACGTGCGGGGAGTATCTCGCCGGCCGCTCACTGCTTTGCGCCTCACGTCATTATGCTTGACAGCGATTGTTGAAGGCTTGCCGTTAACTGGGACCTGGCCGGGACACCGTTAGCATCAGTCGGTCTTATAAAGATACCAGACGTCATACGGTGACACGCAAAAGCTGTGGATGTGCGACCTTAGGGTTGCGAGTTTGGGGACCCGTAGCCACTGTCTGCGCATAGGACTTCTTGGTCGGCTACATCGAGTTCGTGAGTTCCGGTCTGAGAAGCACGTTGCAACAGGACCACTCACTTCAGAACCAATTGCACTAGGGCACTTGTCTGTCCCTGCAAAGTTCGAGCATACCTTGCCCTCGGACGGTGGCGATATTGGAGCAGCCTTCGGCTCCTGCTTCGGTCTGTCAATCGACCGCTGAGCGAGGGCGTAGCGGGCCACTCCGCGTCGCATGACTCTACTTCTTGTGAGTGTACGAATGGATACCGTAAAGAACGACTTACGATCGGATGGCTCCCACCTCCTCGTAAAACTCCAGTGGACTTGGTATCTCTTCCTGAGTGAGGTGATCCGCTATTTCCAGCCACAGATCAGCGAGCGGCAAGAGAGGTGTTTCTGGGTCTGGGCTCCAACCAAACACGTCCATCGAATCGAAGGGGTTGTGTGCATGCTCGGGAACCGAGGTACCCGAAGACTCGGCAGAGATATCGGTCTCAGAATCTGCACAAGAAGTGCCGACCGAGGCGGTATCGGAAAGAGAAGTTGTCGGAGCTGTGTTGAGGCGGACGGATTCGGAACGGGTTGGAAGTGAAGTACGGCCAGGGGTTGTGGTCGGAGGAACAGCCGTCATGAGCCGCCTCCTTGATGCCAGATGCCAGCATGTGGCGGAGACGACTTCCATCGGGACGGAGTCAATCTCATCCCGCGGGTCATGACAACGGAAGGAGAGTGATGGGGCGAACGGATATTCTCGCTGATGATCTTGAAGTTCGGGATGCTTCGCCACAAACTCGACGGTCCGGTTGAAGTCGTCGTCAAATCCTTCTTCTAGAGCCATTTGCTGGTCCGTTGAAAGGTGAATAGCTCCATCGTGTTCGAACCCTGTGGCCCGGGACCGTATCCGTATCCGCACAAGGTCACTCTCAAACCAATGTACACAGTTAGAAAACGGGAAGGGAACATCCGGGTACAGAGTCCTACGGCCAGGTATGGAGTTGGGCGCGATCGGGAGAACCATATCAGAGGTGATCCCTGTCCTGGCGACGGGCTGACGCGGCGTAGTCGCAATCGCCGTCACATTGTAACGACACCACCTGCTATACGGCATAGGAAGCTCGCCAGGCTGCAAAGGTGGTCAGCGGGGGCACTGGGAGTGACGGTGTGAATGACGCACGCAATCCAAGTAGATTAGATATTTCTTGGGTTGTATCTTGGAGACCTCCGCCAAGGTGGCAGCGTCATCGATCCCAAGATCTCGTACCATGCTCTCAGGATCAAATTTGATGACGGCGTACTGAGCCGGTCCCGGTGCACGTAGCACTACCATGGGCGAGTTACAACTTAGACCGAGGGGAGCGGGGAGTGGAAAGGAAGTTGTGGACACCAGAGCTCTGACGAATCGTGAGGAGTCTAGCAGTAGACGAGGAGGCGCGGAGGATAGTTGGTGGCGATAGACGGGCACAAGAGGGAGAAAGCGGGAGAAATCAGGAGAGACGCAGCGAACTGTTATCGTCACCATTGTTTGCGCATATTAGGATATGTGGGCGGTTTAGCGCCAGGTATATTTCGGTGCACTGCGGGAGGCGCTGTAGAACATAGACCACCTACCACATGGGCGCGACCTAGCTCTGATAACTCCCACCAGAATCCACATGCAGCAGCGGCATCTTACGCACTGAGCGGTTGCACCGCGGCTCTTAAGTACGGCGGCCGGGCCATGCACGAACAAGAAGTCACTGTCGCCCACTGCTCCTGTACTCCCTCATGGCTCCCGTAGCGTTCAAAGATCCTGCCTGCTCAAACTGCACTCAGCCGAGTACTCAGATGCAGCACGTCGACTGCATCACTTACCTTCGCGGGAATATGATTCGACTTCACGAGAGCGTTCATCCACCCATCCTCGCTGCTCTAGCGGACCCGAATAGCAATCCTTCGGAGGCTACCTACAGCACTGGTGACTACAGTCATGATGGGAGGGTGAGACCCGCTCTCATGTGGCAGAGTATGCGACTACCAAGGGAGGGCCGACCCGTGCAGACTTCTCTGTGCACGACGTACGGCAGTACGTTCTATCTCCGCGACCTGCCTATCGTACTTCGGGACCATTTTGCTCTCCCGATTTCTCCGCACTGCGAGATACGTGCTGATGGCGACCATTTGCACACGTCCCCCGAGTGGCAGCAACCTCACTCATGGTTCATAGCCGTCCAGTTCAGTTCGTTTGGCATGTTGGTAGGACACTGGAAATATCGAGATTGGGAAACGGGCGAGCAATATTCCGACCTTTCATTCAAGGTGGAACCACACAGGACATGGGAGATCAAGCAAATCTGCGAGCGAAGGTGGAGGGCCTGGTCCAGACAGTGCGAGAGCGATCCGGCCTACTTAGTTCGGTGTCGATGGGAATACGAAGTGAGTGTGCGGGAATGTCTGTCTCTGATTGATCCTCACTCCTCAGGAGATGTTCATGGACCCTGATCCGTCCCGCTGGCAGAACTATCTCAAGGTCAGTAAGTACTCTTCCGCTTACCTGACTTAGTATGCTAACCCGGCTGCTAGTGGCGGGCATCTCAGCCCCCGACTGTGGATGTGACGCTGTATCAAGGCGCGGATATTCCGCAAAGTCTGAGGACCGAGCTTATGGTGAGACCACAACCCGCGGGACTCTCAGAGTCGATACCTGCTTCTTGACGTCGATGGTGTTCGTAGGGGAGTGCGTGTGACTCCAGCAGCTCACATGAGGAACAGGTTGCGCAGACAACAGAGGCAGAGCTATTGCAGCCAGAGGTCATCAAGGCAAGTCAAGACTGGATCCGTTCTTGCTTCCGCGCGACTCACATTGACGAAGCGAGGGTCCTGCCAGGCCACTGTCCCAGAGGACGTAGAGCTGGGTCCTCCGGCATCACCACTGCGCAACGTAAGTAGAGCAAGGCGTGGTTCATGCGCACTTCCATGACGCTAATCACAGGGACATAGAGCCCTCATGCGAACGGAGATGCGAGGTTGCCACACTCCGCCGCGATCGCGGAAAGATTCCCAGCACAGATTCTACCTGTACGACACACTTCTCTATATCGCTCTTGTCTACAGGAGCTCATGCGTCGCAACTTTCCAACTCCTCAGATTGCTCAGGGAAAGTCGTTCGCTGCAGCTGTCGCGAGCGATACATCGCAAGATGTCGTACGTAGCCCCGACGTTCCGACTCCATTGGTCACAATTTGACGTCGAGCATGGCTTAGGGAACGAGACCGCGTGCACAGACCCTTCCCGTGGTGAGGAGCCTGGTACTAGCAAGCCGTGTCTAGCCGAACTAACGTCATCAATAGCCGGTGCAATCGGTCACAGCGGGTCCGCCGAGGAAGCCACGAAGACGCGAGACAATACTAGTTGTACAAGCCCTTCAAGTGGGCAGGCGGCGATGAGGAACACGAGAGAAGGAGTTCAAGTTATTCGCGACAACCGGATGAAGCTAGCCCCGGGCCTTACGCTCTATCCGAACTGTTGCGATGATACGCCCCTAGCAGGTGCAGTCTAGGCGTAATCTTCCTCCTGCGACTGTACTATGTGTCCTGGTTAAAACTCGACGAGGACGCAATGTACTTAACGACTGACAATGTCCGACATTGGCCGATGCGAACGACCCGCCGACGGACATGTGAATCGGGTATGGTCATTCTGCCGATACTTGGCGAGCTCAAGCTGCGTGTCGAACAAAGTGGGAGTGCTGCTTTCAAAGAGGAATCCGGGTGCTACAAGTACAAAGCGATATGTGATCCGACATGCGACATACTGAGAACTCTTGTGACGGACTCGCCACAACCAAAACATGGACAGTCCCGGCGCGGGAACGTGGTTGTCAATGCGACGGCTTCCGCTGACAAGTTCACGCATCTCCACCGCTGCAGTTGTCTCCGACTCCGGTACAAGGTCGGGATGGCCCTCCGTGACATGAGCTTCCTTCCTGAGTAGGAAACAGCTTGGGTAAAGACGTCGACGGAACCGGAAGTGTCTCGGTGGACTGTGAAGAGTCCTGCACCGATCGTCTCTGGAGGGCTGCTATCACAATCCTGGTATGTCATGAGTCTACGTTAGACCGAGCAAATGAGGAACCCAAGGACGACTTACAGCGCAATCGCTGCCTGCTCCTCGTAGAAGTCAACGGGACTGGGTATCTCCGCCGCGCTCAGGTGCTCTTCAAGGTCGAGCCACAGATCGACCAGTGGAAGAAACATCTCCTTGGGATCACGGTCCCACCCGAAAGGGTTCAGTGCGAAGAGCTGCTTGAGCTCCGCCAGATGGTCTGACGCTGCTGTCAAGCTCAGATGGTCGTCACCGTCATATTGGGTGTTTCCTAGATGAACGTCCGTCTCGTCGTCGTCGTCGTCGTCGTCCTGAAATTGGTGCCCGGGTGGCGGTATATAGTATGAGGGT
>WJSG01019454.1:0-14088 GCA_016618145.1 Sanghuangporus lonicericola
GTGCTGCGAATGGCTCCCGCTTCGCCTGCGCACCCCCGCCCGCAGGCGGATGCTGCAGCCCCATGCCCTGAGGTGGCCGACGAGCCTGCGCGATACCCCTGTACGATACGACCTCAGTTGCCGTGCGACGTAAAGGAAACGGCGACGTACTGCATGATATCCGCGTTACGCTTGAGAGCGTTCGCGCTCGAAGTCGAGTTCGAGCTCAAGCTTGGGCCTGGGTTCGCACCGCGCGATGGCATCTGTCCGTTTGCCTGTGGTGTCGCGGAGGACTGTGAACGAGCAGAGCTTCCATTCGCGTGCTGCGTCATCCATATGAGTTTCGTAGGGCACATCAACGACAGAGCAAAGAAGACGTACCCCAGAGGGGAAGCTGAAGCCTCCACCCATTGACGGTGTTCGGGCGCGTTCGCCCGAGGCCAACCCGCCTGGGCGTGCGCTGCTAGTAGGCGGGACGTTCTGATTCTGGTGCGACGTTCCAGCCGCCGACGAGCTCGACACATTGTGAGTACGCTGCTGTTGCTGAGGGGCCGGATGAGCCTTGACAGAGGCATGCTGCCCCGAGGAGGTAGTAGAGTTATGGGGCGCGACGACCGCACTTGGCCGGATATCAGATGCGGCCATCAAGTCGTCTTCCATGTCGACCCCAGACGTGCCCTCCTCAAAGTCGATGGGGCGCCCGACACCCTCGTCAAGTGCAGAGAAGTCGAGGTTCGCGAAGTATGCGTCGTCGTCAGAGTTGAGAAGATAGTCATCCGAGTCTGGCCCCTTTGAAGAAGGTACGGCCGCTTGAGGAGCGGCATGATTCGCTACGCTCGCACTCGAAGCTGCCTGAGCTGGCGCGGCACGCGCTGCCTCGTCCTCCCGCCTTTGGGCCTCCTGCGCTTCCTGAATGGCTTTCAGGCGCGCATGCCTCTCTGCGTTCCTCTGTGCCATCCCACCTCCATTGAGTTGTGCTTGCGGCTGCCCTTGTACTGGCCGTACGTGGCCAGAGGGCCCGCCAGGCGTCTGAATGGGTGTATGCAGTCCAGTGGCGGTCATGGGCGCCTTCCCTTTCGCGTTGGGTGTGGACATGGCATTGGGATGAGGCATGGGGCGATGAGGAACCTGGGGAGGTGGAAGCATAGACGATGTATCTGGATCCGGTTTGATGGTTGGACGGGAAGGTCCTGCGGCAGAAGTCGATGCATAGGACATTGAGGCAGACGCGGATCCGGAACTGGAAGCTTGCGGAGGAACGACAGCGGGTGGTTTCGGCTCTTCAAACTCAGGACGACGGTGGAGCTCGCTCCTATCAAATTTCGGCTGTATGGATAGAGCTTTCAGATCGCGGTTGACTTACACATATGAACGCGGCATACCGGTGGCACCTTGATCTTGGTGACTTCTTGGGTATACGATTTGTCGTACAAACAGTTACCAAGTAGATTCCCGAAATTACGCAGTGTGCGCTTGACTGCATCCGTAACCGCCTCTTTCTTACACTATATGCGCATGAACACACCTGCATCAGGCATATAGATGTGACGTACCTTGTCAAGAGCCTGTCCCTTGCTCTTCGAGTTTTCCAATAACCCGTATCCAACGTCCTCGTGAAACACGCCATCCCTCAGGGTGACCCGCACAATCGCCGTCACTCCAACGTTGTAGCGTCTCGACTCTTCACTGAAATCGATGAAGTCCGTGGTGATATTCACAACGTTCGAACTCCACCCGTTGAAACCAAACCTGGCGCAAGTTCAGTCGAAAGAACACTACGAAACGCGACTCCAGGGGAGAACTCAAGCTACATAGGACATGAACAGGGCACTCACACTTCGTTCGCAAGGTTTATGATCTTCCACCCTGACATCGGTAGCACTTGAGTAATCATATCTGATACCAGTTTTCAGTGTATACGCACCTTCTGCATACGTCAACTTCGGCCCTCCTCCTGGTCCAGGTCTCTGCGAGATGTACTCCGGCCCAAGCTTCCTGTTTAGCTTCACCTGAAGCTCTGCAATCTTATTGGCGCTCTCCTGGCTGATATCCGCAAACGATGGTTCTGAGAAGAACGAAGACTGCTGCGTCCCGAATGCATTCGTAGACCCTCCGTGCATTTGCGGGGCGAAGGCCATGGGTCCGTGCGTAGAGATGTTGAGTGGTTGTCCGAAGGGACCCCGAGGAGACTGAGCCTGCATGTATGTGTCGACTAGATGTCCGCTAAACAAACCCGCCGTGGTCATCGATGCATGAGACAAGATGAGGAGAAACAAGAAAGAGCAGTCGACGTGATGGTGGAGATTAAAGTTGGAAACATCCATAGGCGCCGACACGCGTCGCGTACAGGTCCCGTGAGAACACCAATCCGGCACGTGAAGAACTCCGCTCCAATCGGGATTCGGAACGGGGCCGTTAACCTCCCCCAAATAAGTGTAGCGCCGTTGAGGACGGCATGGCCCGCTGCCTTTGCATATTGAACGCTCAGAGAGATATACGATACAGTTCAGTACGCTATGGATACATTGTCTCCCGATATGCTCCTGTCCTCGCTATTGCTTGTAGGTGTCATTGAAGGGGAGGGAGAGGACGAAATACGCAGCAGTCTGGACCGGAAGTTGTTCCGACGGTTGAGCAAGCGTACTCCGGTGTCGACGTGCAGAAACGTAGGACACCACTCTGTGATTGAGACCGCGACCAACACGCGGAACTGCAGACTATGTTAGCTTGCAATCGTAAAGGAGACTCGGGACATCCGACGCACTGGAGTTCGCTGTGAGTCCATGCGGCTAATGAGGATGTATATGGGCATCTGTAACGGGTCGCGAGGGAGGAAGATGTGGACGCCTCTACGACGAGGGAATACGGGCGGGACAGGCTGCTCAGGATCGTCGCGGTCAGGGGGTACAGCGACTATCCAGTCCGTCTCTACAAAGACATGGTGGTTGGCATGAGATAGAAGTCTGACAGTGAGCAGGATATGTCGCTAAAAGGGAACGACGTGAGTACAACGCCGAATGGGTGATGAGGTGTCATACATGTATTGCGGAATTGGCAGCAGGCGGGATCTGGATGTAACCTGAGATCTGCGTGAGCAGAGCAGGGGACGCATTTCCGGACATTTTGGTGGGCGGCGATGGAGGTCAGGTCGGTATAAATGCAGCTGTGGTGTGCCTGAGGCTCCTGAACAACTTGCATCGCATCACCGTATAGGAGGTGGCGTTCCGAGGAGGGGGGAGGGACGTCATAGTGCTCAAGGAGGAGGATGAAGTAACCCAGCACCGTCTGAGAAGTGGGTGTCGAACTGGAGCCCGGCGAGCGAGTCCTCGAGATCTAGAAGCAGAAGCTCGGGCGCCCTGCTATCAGTAGGCGCGAAAAGTTCGTATAAATATGTGCGAACCTGGTTAGACTCCTTCATCCCTCTCATCCAGCTCGTACCTCCTGGGCTAACGACCAACACGCGGGCCTGCAGTTCAGCAGATCGCCATGGCTGCTTCTGGTGAGTGCGTCTTCGTCCGGGGCAGGTGAGCGCGCCATGGCTCGTCGCGGTTCCTCGTCTTTGGGGTCCGGTCAGCCATTGACGCGTTCTTCGAGTCCTGTTTCCTTGTGGCTTGATATGTGCTGATATCGTTCTGTCAGCGCCCTCAAGCAGCACATGCGGTATGGCTGGTCATGGTGAGTTCGTCTAATTGTCGACAGTGTCCCGTGTGCGATTTTGACAGCGTAGACAGTAGATCAAGAATGAGGGTGAAGTACGGTAGCGCCCGACTTGGGGTTGAGCGCGCTGCTACGCACGCCCGGTCCGATTCCACTGTTAGTCCTGCAATAATACTGCGCCTACATAGTTACTAACGCTATATAGCACAGCTTGCACAATTGTTAATCGAATCCTTGTATGTGTGTAAGTAATGGCAGCGTCTATGCAAGCTGCTTTGAACCACGACTGTGACGCCTCCTCTGCTCCTTTGTCCGTCTCTCCTGCTAGTCATATGCCAGAAATCATCGAAGTTATCGACGTGGATGCGTTGCCTGACGAACCTCAGTCCAATAGCTCTGATATAGAGTCGGAGGGAGGCATTGAGTTTCGAGGGTTCAAGCGGACGCGCACTCCCGCGTTCAAGCTGGCCGAACTGGAAGCGGAGGGAGTAGTGTTCATGGGTTATGACACCCGCCAGCGACGTGTACCTGCACCTTCCACGTCATCTGCGGTTGCACCTGTGGCTAGTCATCCGAGGGTGCTCGAACCAGGTGTGTTGCATTGTAGGCGCATGGCTATCGTGCTGACTGTTCTAACGCAGTCGGAGGTGCGCTCATCGCTACTCAAGGTCACCAGAAAGTTGCAACCTCTCGCGAGCCTACCAAGAGCAACGAGCCCTTCAAGATGGTTTCAACGCTTGCAGCGAAGCCAAAAGCACGCAAGGCCGTCCTACGCAAGCAGGAGGTGTGGGTGGAGCTTCCTACGCTCTCCGCGGAGCAGGTACTTGAATCTTTCCTTTAGTTGCAGGTAGCCATGCTCTTCACTTACAATTTGCAGAAACGTAAATACACTTCGATTTTGGAGGAATGGATGTAATCGCTGCATACATCAACTCAGATACTGCTACACGGACGGACAATATTGATTGAATATGTATCCTACGTCTGTCTAGGACTCGCTCATCATGTCTTAGATCACCTTGCGATGCGGTCTGCGCTGCAGGGAAATGCATGTCTTACAGGGACAGCGCCCATTGCCCAGTGTCCCACTGGACCGAGACGTCGACTCGGACTCGGCGTTTCAATGTTGAAGGTGCTGCCAGTGGGGCGTCACGTCGGGTGACCGGCTTCGGGGAAGTCAGTTGAACGGTGTTGAGTTCGTCTTTGATATCAGCGCATCGCGGGTGTGCTCTAAGGCCTGCCCATATGCGTGTGCCTGTACGGGCTGATGCCCGAAAGCAGCGCCCCCTTCGCTGCCGCATGCTCCGCCTCGAATACTCATTCTCCGAACTCCACCGCTCTCTCACCGCCGCCTCCTCGCGCACCTGCTGCTCCTGGTCCTTTTGGTGCTGCGCTGAATACCGGTGGACTGGTAGCGGTTGAGACTGGGGCGACAGTCGCTCTCGTACTCGGACTCGGACTGCATGCTGCTGGTCCCGGGGCGCCCGTCTCCGCCAATGCGTTCGTGGAATCGTTCGCGTGGGCCATCTTCATCGTCGGATCGTGAGTACTTGGACGATTATCCACGTTCTGCTTCTGAGGACTCGGCAGCGTACGACGCGGCTGCGCCGATGGCTCGTGCGTGGAAGCCAAATGGAGAGTCGTATCCGCCTGGAGATGTCGAGTCGTCTGCCGATGGTCCTCCTGCATCCTCGCAGCCTCGCTGCGGATTGGGCGGGTGGGCTTGAGACCGAGGCGTCCACCAACGCCCGTGCATGGAGGGAGAGCTGTGGCAAGGTGGTGGGAGGGTGGGAGACAGGCAGGACGCGCAGGAGGCGACAGCCTACGACGCTCCTGGTCGAATCGCGTTTCATGTGAGCGCGTCGCAGCCGTCGTCCGACGCCCGTGCATGGACCGAGAGTCAAAGAAAGTGGCGGGAGAGAGGCAGAACGGGGAGGGGCCGAGATACGAGTCATCGCTCCAGGTCAAATCACGTTTGATCTGAGCGCGTCGCGGCCGTCCTCCGAGGCCCGTCGCGGAGGAGGCGAGAGACGACGCTCCTGGTCGAATCGCGACTCATGCGAGCGTGTCGCGGCCGTCTTCTGAGGCTCGTGGATGAAGAGAGAGCCGAGGCGAAGTGGTGCGGACCTGGCAATACACGCAGGAGGGGAGAGAAGACGCTATTGCGCCGCGTCTTCGCTCCTGGCCGAATTGTGCTTTATTTGAGCGCCTCACGGCCGTCATCTGAGGCCCGTGGATGGAGAGAGAGCCCGGGCGAGGTTGTTGGGACGCGGAGGAGACGATAGACGACGCTATTGCGTCTTCGCTCTTCGTCAAATCGCGTTTGATGTGAGCGCATCGCGGCCGTTCTCCGAGGGCGTGCATGGAGGGCAGCTCGGGGCGAGGTGCGGGCGTGTTCCGAGGCTCGTGGATGGAGGGAGAGCTAGGGTGAGGTGGTGGGAGACAGGCGCGACGCGCAGAGGAAGAGCCACCTTATCACATCGTCTCTGGGCCGCCTTCCGTCTTCAGTGTCGTAGACAACTGTTCGAGGTTGCACGACGCGTGTTGCGAGGGTCGTGGATGGTATCCGGGCGGATGCCGGGTGGCGGGTGGCAGGCCCTGTGTCTGTCTTGTTTCGTTATTGTCTCGTGTCTTTATTGTGGTGTCTTCTGAGGTCGTCCGCGGCGAGCAGCATTGAGGTGAGTTGCGGTCAGGAATAAGAATGTGGCTGGTGGATGGCAGGCGCTGTCGTCGCAAGTTTGGCCGCCACATAGGGTCATGTGATCGTGTTCGCAGTCGTACTATAAGCCGTCGTTCGTTTCGCCAAACCCTTGTGTCGTGCCAGCATCTCGCACAGTCGTTGAGGTCGAGTATGGGCCGCTACGGGGCAGTCAGTAAGTTTTTATTCTTGTCTCTTATGGGCCTCCAGCTCCTCCGTGGCTGTCTATAAGCGGGGCCCGCCTTTGGGTCTCGGAGACAGGTCTCGGAGTACAGTGGCAGGCCCGGTCCCTCAGCACCCGTCCTGTTACTTTCCATGGGCCTCCAGCTTCTTCGTGGCTGTCTATAAGCGGGGCCCGCCTTTGGGTCTCGGAGACGGGTCACGGAGTACAGTGGGAGGCCCCTCCCTCAGTGCATCCTGCTGCGCCGACAATGCTCATACTGTTTATTCTCTCACAGGGCTTGCCCCGCCGGTGTTTGGCCATGATGAGGTACGTTCTTCCGCCTACTACCCTGGCCCTAATTGTCTCATCGTCGCCATAGACACGTCCCGGCGACGCAGTCTCCCATCTGGATGCGGACGCTGGCGCGCCGCTACATGCACGTTGCAGCGTAAATCTAGACGCGCTCTTCCGCGCTTCACTGCAGGAAAAGGCGTTGATGACGAACAATGGCGAAGTGCCGCACGACGACGAACCCCTTCTTGTCGAACGGGCCATCTCATCGACGCCACAGCGCTGCTCCTCGTTGTCGCCCCCGCTCCAATCTCCTCCGCTTCCCTCGCCGTCTGAGATCTCACCTGCATGCCCTCTCGTGGGTGGTTCTTCACGCACCACACGCCCCTCTCTCGTAGACATTCAACCTGCGGCCTCAATCTCAGCTATCACTGTGCCTGCACATCGCATCCCTCGCGCTGACGGCCTCACCAAGGCGGAGTTCCACCGCCTCAAGAAGGTTCTCAGGAAGCGCGAGTCACGACGCGAGCAACGGGAGAAGAAGCAGCTCGCGGCAGGGAATAACCTCAAAGCTGCGTGTATGAAACATCGGAGCGGTGGTACAACCTTCACCGCCGACTTTTCGTTACGCCCGAACAACGTCCACATCGCAAGCACAGGCGTCATCGGACGGGCTCTTGAGGTATACCACGAGGTCAACAGGGGCACGTCGTTGAAGGCGTCGAAAAAATTGGGCTTTGCATATGTCAAGTGGACTGGCAAGTACGTGTGGTCTCTCCATTTACGACATCTCAGGGCTCATATATACGTGCAGGAGGACATGCTACATCGTTGACGATAGTGGCATTTCCTTCACCACTCTTGTCGGTGAACCTTACGATGCGGAATGGCCTGCGATCATCGAGAGAGTGCGCATCAAGTTTGCGCAGGCACAGGAGAAGCTCGCCAGGGTCGAGGAGGAGCCTGACCATCGACGAGGATCGTACTGGTCTGCAAACAGTGGGTACTTGATCAGATCCGGACAGAAGGTGCGCATGTCCACCGTTGCTCTCCCTTTGACTATGTTAATCGCAGGTGCACTAGCGACCAGGCAATTTGAAGAACTCAGCACGTCGGCAGGAGATCATTGATGAGCTTCTGCTGGACGATGACATGAAGCGCGTCGCAAACTTTGGCAGTGGTATGTTGCGGGTTGCATATATCGCTAGCTCACCATGCTGACAGTACGATACTAAGGGGCGCTGAAGAACCATGTCCAGGCGTGTATGCGCTATACAAGGACAATATGGAGACGATGCTAAGCTCTGACCCCGAGCTGAAGCCGAATTTTACCAACAACGTGTTCGCTGCGGCAACGTTCAACTTCGGGCCACGCGTCATCACTCGGGTCCACTTGGACCATCTCAACTACGTGTTTGGTATGTGCGCAATCACTGCGCTCGGTTCCTTCAACTACAAGAAGGGCGGCCATATTATCCTCTGGGACGCAAAGTTGATCATCGAGTTCCCTCCAGGGGCGACAATCCTCATCCCATCTGCTATACTTCGGCACTCGAACATCAACATTGGGCGCGATGAATTGCGGTATTCCTTCACTCAGTATACAGCGGGCGGCCTTTTTCGATGGGTTCGTGCTGGTTTCCAGACGCTGAGGTCGCTGCACGCGGCGGGGGGGAATTTGCTGAGCGAGTATGAGGAGTGGAAGGAGGGATGGCGAATGTACCCCACAGCTAGTGAGCTTCTTGGTCGCAAATATGATTGTACGTAGCAATGAGCCCTTGCTTCTTGATTACTGTCTCAGTTATCTGCTCGTCCCATCTTTCGCCCTCTCACGTTTGAATCTCAAGTTCGTGATCGCCGTGTCCAGCAGCGAGCTCGTTGTGCTCGGTTTCACACTTGACGGTCGTCAGTCCTCATCCGCTTTCGTCTCTCGCTTGTTCTGTGGTCGGGGCGGAATGAACAATACGAAGTGGGGCCAGGAGGCCTTGTGCGTCGTCACCGGTTCCATTGAAAGAGAGCTCACGTACTATATCCTGTCTGTTATCGCTCGCGACGCATGCGGATTGAGTCATCTTATACTCGCTGCCGATTCGGCTACTCTCGCCGGTTGATACTCCCGTTCTGCCCGTGGCCGCGGCTGAATATACTACGTACGACCACAGTCCAAGTCATGGATTGATGTATATGACAATTCTTATACACTGGGACGGGGCCGAGCTACGAGGCGCGAGATAGACTGCATGTGGAAATCAGTGGACCACTTTACCCACTCCCTACTGCCGGTGATACGTAACTGCTCTCTGTGAAATGTCGCTTCCACGATCACAATGTCGCCGATGACCAGGTCGGAAACAGTAAGGATCGGCATGGGCTCGTCAGGCTTGTATCCCGATGTGGCATCATAGACGTGGGGGAAGATCTATGTGAATGGTCAGACAGAAAGACGATAGTAATATACAGAACCCACTACCGTGACCGCATCAGGCTTGGGTTCGTACACGGCCTGGAAATAGAGGACGGTCCGCCCTTGTAAACGCGAATGAGCGACTAGGCGGGTGGTTAGAGCAAAGAATGTGAAACATACTAGGCGGTGGGACACCGAGGTTGCGGAGGCGGACAATTGCGTCACGATCACAGTCTCGCAAGAGCTGCATGGTGATTGAGGAACGTTGCAGTAGATCGTGTCGGGAAGAAGTGAAATTGGTGCTATCTAGGACGCCGATAGCAAGGATTTTGCAGGGAGCGGAGGTGGCAGCATCCTGTAGATCGTCATTGACCCATTTGGTGGCGATGGGCACTTTGGACAAAGAGTAGTGCGGGCAGTTTGCGTAGTCGAGCAGGCTTTGCAGTGAACTAGGGTCGAACGGAATTTAGTACAAGGCAGAAGGAAGGCATAGATCACGCACGGTATGTCGATATGTAACATGTCTTCCTTCCAATGGTTCCAGGCCGGGAAAGATATGGCTGAGCGGGCGAGAGTGCGTATAGTGTCGCGAGAATCAGCGAGCATGCCCTGTGCAGGAGCGGGTGAATAGACACCGTCCGGAAACAGCTCGCGACGTAGAGCGACCGAGCTGTCCGTACTCTCGACGGAGTACGCACGACTGCCCTGTGTATCAGTATATATACTTGGAGATCACACACTGTCACTCACGATTCGTGCGGGGGGGCAGACTGATCGGTCCCGAACAGCAGGTCAATCACATCGTCGTCGTCACTAGAGGTGTTGCTATCCGCGAAGAACGAAGGAGTGCTACTGGTCATGGAAGTTAGCATTCTAGCTGTCGGCCGCAGACAGATAGAACATACGGGACACATTCACCGTGATTTTCGGCGCGTTGCGGCGGAGAGGGTGAGCGTTCGTGCTGCATGATCGTTGTTACATTCGTTTGGAGCGAGTGCACATATATATATATCAGGTGGCGGGATCCGAGTGTGAGATGTGTGGAACAGCGTCATTCTGACAATACAGGAGTTTGCGGATCATAATAGTCAGGGGATATACACAAAGGGGTGCCAAGCAAGGGGGTCTAATACTCGGAATCGTCATCGGAATCTTCGACCATATCGTGATCAAGTACAGTGCGCAAGGTCAGTCTGGCCGCGCGATCACTGGCAATGTGAACGAGTGCAATGTGATCGGTATGCAGGGAGTACACAGGAGGTTCGCGAGTGAAATCCCCAGAAAGTAGCACGGACACGTCCAGGACGACGAGATCATGTTTCTTGAGGATTTGGGGCGGCAACATGGAACCCTCGCGTGTAAAGTCACAGTTAGTGTGGTCTCGCAGATCTTGTGAATATTTCAGCTGAGGCGGGAATGAGTATATAGCGAGGAGTCCGCAAAGACAGAGGAAGAACGCACACGACCTGTATAGAACGACCCAGACATGGGCGGTTCCCGAGGTGCAGGCAGAGAAACTGTGACAGACGGCATATCACCCTCTGAGCAACTAGTAAGTATTTCTCTTATCCGTAGAGAATGCACCGAGCG
Source organism: Sanghuangporus lonicericola (assembly GCA_016618145.1). Taxonomy (NCBI): domain Eukaryota; kingdom Fungi; phylum Basidiomycota; class Agaricomycetes; order Hymenochaetales; family Hymenochaetaceae; genus Sanghuangporus; species Sanghuangporus lonicericola. Next base: position 10,783 of record WJSG01019454.1, read on the forward strand.
TACCAATATAGGAACCCACACCGAACGAATGACGGATGGGATTGAAGTTGTTATGCAGGCGTCTTGCATCGTCGCGGAATAAAGGATATACGGTGACGTATGGCTCGGACAGTTCCAGGCGAACCTTATCGACGATACAACTCAGCCGGAGAGCCTGGTGTATTCCGTCTTGAGCTGCAGAGGACCAGATTGCCAAAGGCACACCAGGAGGACTGATCCATCAACCACCGGCCGTGTCAAAGGCGGAAACCGCGCGAGGAGCAGACTGCAAAGCATCGGTCTGAAGCAGTACGAGGGCGCTGCAGGACAACGTATCAGTGCGTGTCGTATATACACACTGCGAACATACTCAGTCTTCCAAGAAGGATAAAGCTCGCCTGTACGAGTGAGTTGGGGATTGAAGATCAGGCGAGGGTCAGACATGTTGTGTCAAAAGAGGACGGTCAATGCATTCAAATCGCACAACACGGTGACCTTTATACAGTGTACTATACAGGAGATGGGGTGCGGGAGGCATACACCAATCAGAGCAGGGATGCACGATGCTTCACGGATGTCCGTTATCCGCGGATCCTGCAGGTGGTGATCAGCAAGCGGCAAAGGCAATGTTAGGAGCAAGATCGTACCGGATAGCATCCGCGACAGACACTGTGGCTATGACGGGATGCGCAAAACGCCGAGAGGGGTCAGCAGCGTTGCAATAGTCATCGCAGGCTCGACCTCCACGCCACCAGAGCGGGATGCGGCCGTAGTTGTTGGGAATGACAGGAACACCGTCACGCGAGAACGAACCCATAAGGCAGAGTTCGTCACCAAAGTATCGCGGACGACGAGGACACGCTTCGTGGGTCTGATCGCAGTCGGGTACGTCGTGCCACTGGGTGTGAGACCGCCTGATGGTGTATCCTCTACACTCGTACTTGCGTATGCAGGTTATGGTGCGCAGATTTGGCCATTCCAAACGCTGCATAGCAATGGGGGTTAACACCGCGCGGCCTTGCAAAGTGAGAACCGAGTAGGGCAAGCAGAACATGTGGGCGCCCAGAAACGTGATGACGTGACTCCCCCAAAAGAAGGGGAGCGGGTGGAGCGCGGAGAGGGTGATGCTTTGAATAACGTCGATGGATTGGTCGCCCTTGCTGAGATGGTACACGCGCCGAAAACCTTTTGAGTCCTGATGACCGGACCTGCGGTTGATCTTGTCGAGCGTGTAGTCTTCGACCATCACAAGATAGTGAACCACACGCATGGCAGTCGCAGAGGGCGTGTAGATGTCCAGGTCAGTGGCATCCCAGTCGGTTGGGTTATCGCGGTGCAGGAAGTAAAGTGAGGTAGAGCCGGATATGACAGAACCGGAAACATGGAGGACGTCTCGGAACCCCTCGGGGTCATCGAACCAGTTGTGCAGGAGATTGTTGTACTCGTGGTTGAGGAAGGCGCTGCATGCGAGTTCAGCCTCGGGTGACGTTGTGCGCCAGTTCATGAGGCTGCGGAGATCCATGAACGACGCGAGATGCATCATGACATCTAGATTGGCCCTATTATTGCGTTGGTTAGTAAGGAACGACGACCAATTGACTGCTAGGAGACGCACCGAACATCATGTTGCACGCGGTGTTGCGCCCAACGGGCACGGTCCAGACGAAGAACATTGCGAACGCATACATCAGGCCTGTACACCAATACGTCAGCGAACTTGCGCGAGTAGCGATTGGAGATGGACGTACTGGCTAAGGTGCATGTGAGACATGTTGATCGTATGTTGTGGAATCAATTGACGAAACATTGCATGGGATTTAAGTACGTTTCGGTGGTGGGCATGTACGATGGATGTGCGCACCATGCAGATTGCCTCCATGCGCGTGAAAAGGACGATTTGGCCGCGTAGGGGTGGTCGAGGCACAGGTTGAATTACGGAGTGAGAGTAAAGGGAGGAGACGAGGTTGTAGGGGTCATATTGCGCGGGTGGCGGTAGAACGCGATCGCGTCGAGAACAGTGTACGCACCAATAGGAGGTCGAGGCGCGAGGTGCGTATGTGCGTATTGGCTTGCAGATGATGCCAAGCGGAAAGAACACCGGCCGCATGACGGCTTGGCAGCTCTCAGAGGATGCGAGGGGTTGGCGGTTGTACTGCGTTAAGTTAAGGCGCGCAATTCAGGCGACGATTGTTTCGCGATCGAGGTTCTTTCTAGCATTTACATAGCCAAGATGAGTTAGGAGACCGTCTCGTGAGGCAGTCGGGTACGCCGCGATCGACGCAGGTACATACCGTGAGGCATGGAGAGTTGATCGGGTACGAGTTGGCGAGGTAACACGTGTTATAGAGTCCTGTTTATTGTGCACGGAATGCAGCAGACGAGTGCAGGATTGTCGCTGTTCTTGCTCCATACTTTCCAGTACTGTGCATCTATGTCCGTGCCTACGAGTGAGTAATATCCGTTTGTTCATGCGCTCCAGGGAGACTTACGTTTGTAGAACACCAAGCGGTGGCTCCGACGTTATGGCCAGGAGGCCTAGGTCGTCCGGAGTCGTGTGGGTTTGATCTGCAAGTACGGTTTGGATGGTGCTATATTCCGGAGACCGTGGATGAACTCTGGGAATGGGCTACGATCGAGTCAGACGACATCGACGATCCCTCGGGTGACCGGGACAAACGTTACCTGCTCTACCATGAGCTCGTGTTGCCGGACGAATACATCCGTGCGAACTGTCAAGTCACGATTGTGCTGCAAGGCTACCTGGGGAAGGCGCAGCTTGGTTTGATCGGCAACTGGAAAGGGTGAGTCGTCCACTGTTGACGGTGTTGGACGTGTGTTGAACACGCATATGAAGGAGAGAGAAGGACGCACAGAACACGGTTCAGTACATGGTACTTCAGTCTGGAGGTTGTACGGACCCGTTCCAGGCACAGACGGTGATACGGCAGCTGCGTCTCTGAGGGCGGAACACCCAACAAATGACAACAACCAACCTGAAAGGGTGCGAGTGGGCTAGTTGATTCTCGGTCGAGCGGCGACGAAGTCGAGCGTCGGAGGTTCGTGAAGTCGAAGAGCTCGTAAGGGGGAGGGAAGAAGGCGAAAGTGGTGCGAGGGAAAAGGGGGATCGGCGATGTGTCGGCAATATATAGCCTAACGACGAATAGCCGTCGGCAAGACGAAACCACGAGGCACTCCGGCCTCGATGCAAAGACTCTGCGACGCGATAGTGAGACGAATCGGCCCCGTCCTGGGTGCGCGAGACGACGAAGTCCTTCCTGGACAACTTGGGGCCACGATAGGCTGGGGGAGACCACGATAGGTCGACTG
>WJSG01019474.1:0-22014 GCA_016618145.1 Sanghuangporus lonicericola
AAGCATGGGCATGGCATCATCTGGTATTAATGAGTGCAATCCATCCTATTCCCGGCACTTAAACAGGATAACAAAGTCTCTATTGTGTGCTACAGTAGCTACAGACTGAGTTATAAGTCTCCCTATCAACATTTATTATCGGTCTTTCGATCTATTGGCCAAACAAAGTCAACAAGGTGCAGTTTCGAGCTCAGCGCTTTCCGGCGCTTAATTGCCCGATTGGGACGGACAATCGGTGTCATCTGAAACTGTAAGCTGTTAGGATTGTTTTGGCAATGGCTCTACAAACTGATAAGTAACTTCAATATGGGGACTTCTAACAGAGGCTCTGGTTTGTCTGTCACAAATAACATGCATCAGTATCATCAGTAGGGGTTACTAACTGGATGGAGTGCATTCAATAGTTTTGGATGACACCGGCAATCAGGCAAGCGGTGGGCTTTGTTCTCAATAGAGTAAGTGGGCGTTATGAGGGCAACTATGACGGGTAACAAAGCGGATAACAAAGCGATATAAGGCGGACTATGGCAGATAATAATGCAGTGGGTAAGTAGACATTATGTGAGCAACTATGACAGATACTAGAGCGATACAAGAAGGACTATGGCAGATAATACTGCAGCAGGTAAGTGGGCATCATGAGGGCAACTATGACAGATAAAAAAGCAGATAACAAAGCAATACAAGGAGGACTATGGCAGATAATACTGCAGCAGGTAAGTGGGCATCATGAGGGCAACTATGACAGATAAAAAAGCAGATAACAAAGCAATACAAGGCGGACTATGGCAGATAATAATGCAGCAGGTAAGTGGACATCATGTGAGCAACTATGACAGATACTAGAGCGATACAAGAAGGACTATGGCAGATAATACTGCAGCAGGTAAGTGGGCATCATGAGGGCAACTATGACAGATAAAAAAGCAGATAACAAAGCAATACAAGGCGGACTATGGCAGATAATAATGCAGCAGGTAAGTGGGCATAATAAGGGCAACTATGAGGGATAACAAAGCAGATAGCAAAGCGATACAAGAAGGACTATGGCAGATAATAATGCAGTGGGTAAGCGAGTGTTTTGAGGGCAACTGTGCCAGATACTAGAGCAATACAAGGAGGACTATGGCAGATAATAATGCAGTGGGTAAATGGGTGTTATGAGGGCAACTGTGACAGATACTAGAGCGGTACAAGGAAACTATAGTAGATAACAATGCCGTGGGTGATCATTGACTCCAACAAAAAGACCCATAGCTGAGGCTAATGTCAGTCCACCACCCATTAGATCTGTTACTATGCTGTTTATGNACAGTGATGACACTATTTGCTGGTGTAGTTGATCAGTAAGTAGTTTAGTGAAATGGTGAATAACAGTACAGAGTAATGATGTATTGCTGATGCTGTTGAGTAAGTTGGCTGGATGATGTGAGCTCAAGATAATTATAAGTGTCTTATAAGTGGTTGCAATCGATCAATTCAGAGACTGACGTGCAGCATTTGTCCTAACAGATCACACTAGAACCAATGATATTCAATTAGATCATAAACTCACCCATTACTTGTGATGCTTCTGGTTACTTTTATGCTACTATCACCCTTTCTTACCTTTGTTATTGCCCAGACTACTGCCTTTGTTACTCTACTTCTGGACTGCTATGCAGTACCTTGCCTGTACGTATATTTGCTTGATACCTGCTTGATGCAAGTCCAGCTTTATATATGTCCATGTCACTGCATGAGGAGGTTCTCTCGTGAGGGGCATCCGAGACAACCAGAGATCATCTCGGAATTTGTCTCATGGGTGATCCCAAGGGTCTCATCAGGGGGCCACAAGACTTGCGAGATCATCTCTGGTCATCTCAGGCCCTGAGGCAGAGACAAACTCAATACATCTAGCAATAAATACGCGGTGAAGGCAGAGTCGAGACATTCTTAAAGGGCCCCCGAACCAGCAGAAGCTTGATTACAAATACTTAGCACTATGGTCGGGTGACACTCTCTGTTCATGCATATCATGGTAGGAAGCACCCGAGCTGTCATTGCCATTATATAGACCATGTTCAATACAGAGTGGACTACAGATGTACGCCTCATTGCGGCGACTCCAGCGGGGAGAATATTACAAGTTACACAAAGCCAACAAGTGGGCACCTAGATTCAAGATATATGCACATTGCAGACACCTTGCAAAGTGGGCTGGCAAGCCAACCCCTTCAATACATACCTAAGCCAAGAGCTAGACCATGATGCACCCCTCAGCACGTGCAGCAGGCCACAGGACAAAGAGCATGACCTAGGATCAGACCAGTAGGCTGCCGAGATACAATGAAGTGTGGGCTGAGTTAGCCATATAGTACCAGCCGGAGAGTAAGCGCAAGTCATGGTTGTTGCAGTGTCACCGGAGACACAGAGTGCCAGAGAAGTATGGATCCGTACAAATTGTGTACCTCGGAAAGCCTGACCAGAGAGCCTGCCACCAGCAATGCAGATGACGGTGAGAGGATGATGCAGAGCCAACATTGAACAGGCGCAACCACCAGCGACCACCCTGGCACTGGCAGTACTGGTGGCAATCGGAGCGGCTGCCTCTGTTCCGACCTACCAGACTATTAGAGATGACCTCTATTTGCTTTAGTGCTTGTACTAATCCTACATGCTGACACACAGCCATACAAGTTATTCCAATGTACTCCTCCAACAGCCCTGGACGTCCATCAGGCCTTGGACACCCCTTCTGAGACTACTCAAGCTCTTCTCAGGTTATCTCTGCTTGTCTTCGATGGACCTCCCAAGAGACCACCCTCAGGCAGTGTGTGTGTTTGCTGCCTGAGCTCCTCAAACTGCAACTGCTTTTTGATACCTATTCATCCTTGACCTTGACCCCATCTATACCATAAGAACTATCTTAGAAGCAGTTGAATGGCATTCACAATTGGATCCATATGAAAGATTGTTGCGCTCTGGGCTGAGTCTGTCATAAACCATAACAATTAAGACCTTGGTGGTCATAGGCATCAGATGCAATACTGAAGAAGCATCTCTGAATGATAGACATAGCAGCTCAGCTCAGCTTAAAGATGACCAGCTTGAGAGCCTACAAACCAGCTTCCAGCCGGGCTCAGCACATCACTAAGCTGCAGCATAATTATGTGTACTGGGTAGATAGAGAGACGGAGGATGTAGTCCAGCATAGTTCAACTACAAGCCTGCCTTACAGCATCTTCGAAGTCTATATTGCATTCTATATCTACTACAAGATTGAAGCAACATTCAGAGTTGTTGGGTGAGCAGGACCATGCTGGACTTGCACTACAGAGCTGCATGAGCGTCTGCCAACCCTAAAGCTGTGCACTCCTAACCTCGATCTGGGGTTCCAGGACATAAGAAAGTTTCTTACCTGGTTCTTACATGCGCTTATATAATCACTTACTACTGACTATCGGAGTTCGAACAACTTTCCCACGGACATCAGTTGTTGTTACCTTTGCTGGCAGGAATCGTTGTACCTAAAAGACAATTCTCTTCGTTCCTCATCGATCGTAATCTTCGATGCATGAGAGCTCCCCTCAGCGATGCTGCAGGCCTGCCTGTGCAGAGTTCCAACCCAGCCATCCGTGATGTACATGGCGGCTTCTGACCAGCCTCGTCAAACACACCGGACCTCCAGTCATTGAGCTCCGCAAGCTTCCCAGGGTGCTGCATGAGCCTTCGGATCCACTCCTGAGGAGATGTTGATGGTAAAACCTTGACCAATATTCGCTGCTTGGTACCATCAGAGTAATTCTTCACGTTGTAGAGGCGGCCATCGCAGTCGAGCTTGGCGCAAAGCTCGCCATCGAGCTCCTTGAGCTCCTCAGGTAGGTGAATGTCCCAGCAAGCATCGCAGATGAAGCAGTAGAGTATCAGCTCGTCAGGGTCCAGACCAAGACACTGTTCGACAGTCCGCAGTGTGACCGCCATATCTTTGAGCCCAGGGACATCGACACCAGCCATGCGAGCGAATGACGCAAGCTGAGATCAATGGCTCTTCAGCATGCGTTGAACAGCCTAGTAACAAAGTTTCTGATCTTTGAGAGCCCTAGCCTAGGGTTAGGAGTGCACAGCTTTAGGGTTGGCAGATGCTCATGCAGCTCTGTAGCACAAGTCCAGCATGATTCTATGCTCATCACAAGCCTGAACATTGCTTCATCATTGTAGTAGATATAGAATGCAATGTAGACTCGAAAGACACTGTAGGCAGACTTGTAATCAAACTGTGCTGCACTACACTCTCTGCCTCTCTACCTACTTCTACATGCTGCAGCTTGGTGATGTGCTGAGCCCGGCTAAAAGCCCAAAGCCAGTCATCTTTAAGCTGGGCTGAGCTGAGCTCTGGAGAAGGTTGGCCAGCAACCTCTCAGGCTCAAGCTGGACTATTGAGCTCTGGCTTCTGTATCTGCTGCTGGAGTTTAGCACTGGAGGGAAAAGCTCTGGCTGGTCATTCTTAGTCAGATTGTGACCTGGAAACAAGGTGAGTGTCACTCTTGTTACTTATGGTTGACAGCATGCAAACCCTCAAAGTTGTCTCAATAGGGGTCTGAAGAGCACCTTCTGAGATAATACCCACCACTTGATGACTTCAGCTCAGGCTGAGCAGAGCTCGAGCTGGGACAGAGCCATCTTATAGAGCCTAGCCTGATGTTTAAGCATACTATAGCTCGCAAAGCTGAGCTTTAGCTGCAGCTTTTGAGCTGAGCCAACTGCACACATCACTTATGCTGCTATGTCTATATTAGCCAGAGATGCTTTTCTTCAGTACTGGGACTGATGTGCTTAAACCATTATCAATGAGTTCCTAGTTATTATGGTCAGTGACACATCACACGACATTTATTGGCATATGGGTCCAATTGTGGATGCCATTCAACTGCTCTTTCAAATAGTCAATATACATAGTAGATATGGGGGGTTAAGGTCAAGGGTGAAAGCACATGTGAGAGAGATCAAAAAGCAGTTGCAGTTGGAAGAGCTCAAGCAGAGGTATGAGGACATGTATTGGCAAGCAGGTATATTTACAGGCCAGGTAAATATGTAGCAGTCCCAAAGTAGAGTAACAAAGGCAATAGCCAGGCAAAAAAAACAAAGGAAATAAAAGGCTATAGTAGCATAGAAGTAACCAGAAGCATTGCTAGTAAGGAGTGAGCTGGTAATCTCAGCAAACATCGATAGTTTTAAGGGCATGGTTTGGTCTGTTAGGACAAATGCTTCAGGTTATTCTATGAATTGACTAATTGCGACCGCTTACAACACACTCACATTTATCTGGAGCCCACCAGCCAACTTACTCAATAGCATCAACAATGTAGTCCTATTGTAATTACTCTGTACTGTTACTTATTACTATGTGCCCACCATCTCACTAATCTACTTACTATCTACTATGCCAGCTAATATTGTGATCACTGTCACCATATTGTATTTCCAGTACCATTCAATGTCATCCAAACTGATAGATGCAATGCATCCTATTGCCGATACCACACTATGGGTATGTTAGCACTTTGTGGATGTCATCCAATGCTATTGAATGCAATCCATTCTATCATTGTTACTCAAACATGACACTAATGCAGGCATTTGAACGTAGACTAACTATACTGTAGCAAATCACTCGATTCGAACCTCTCCGTGATGTGTGACAGCCTCAAACCCTTTTGAAAATTTGAGGTGCCCGTTTGTAACACCCAAAATTACTATATATGGGGCGCGAGATAGCGCACTGCTGCCCAAAACATGTTTTAGCACTGGAAAATCTGACCAGTGACCCGGTGGACATGTGACTGTGATATATCAAATTGAGTGATTTAGTATAGTAACCTCTGTCACAAGTTGCTCTATTCAAGTTACTTATCAACATAAAGAGCTATCAACAAAAGAAAGCCAATAGCCTGTGGTTTTGCGCGTCTGGGTGCTTATTCTTATCACGCTCAATTATGCAATTAAGCGCCCAAACGCACGGAGCGTAGGTTGCAATGTTATTCAAGCCATAGGTCCGAGATTTGATTAGCAAGGTCAATAGTTGTGAGCATTCTAGTATCTATACTGTTCATGCAGTCTTATAGAAAGATTCTCACCCTCCAATAACATCAGTAACAGGCTGGATTGCAGCAATCAGTACTGGATGTTGCTCAAAACTCATAATTTCTGATTGGCTCAATAAGCCCTGGTCAGCGCCCCAAATCTTCCGTGCATGGGCTGAAATGACATCACCGGATGATTCCTGGGACTGGCCCGGCTTAGCTAAAAGAATAAATAAACAAGAAAGGCCAGATTTGGATGCTCAAATGCAAAATTTGGCAATGAACCAAAGGTCCCAGTTTCAGCCTGCTTGCGCAGTTCTATGCTTGATAAGTGAGCTTCAAATTTCTCAGCAGATATTCTATACATCCTCTGAGTTATTGTGTTATTTATACGGCCATCAATCTAATAACCTCGCCCCATCAGCCATACCTCGAAAACGGGTCTGCCAATATGGCTAATTCCATTTGTGAAGACTCTCCTATGTATGTCCTATATGCATGCCAAATTTCAGTCTGATCGTCCAACTATCACCAGGAGATATCTAGGCACAATGAGTCTAGATTGATCACGTATCTCCTGCCGCTCATGACGCTCCGCAGGGTGAGTGGTCCACTGCCATGATGAGGTGCTGCGGCCCCGCGTATGTAGCCATTGAGCGGTCGCCTGCTCATCGTCAAATGTGCTTGGAGTGAGCCAAAGTGTATTGCTTATTCCCCATTACTGCTCCAGAGCAGTCGACCACTCACAGGCCTGTGTGGGCCCATAATTGCCTGCTACAATGTGATGGGTGATTGCTTGATATAGGCGACATGGTGCTCAAGGCCAAGTGAAGAGTGCAGCTGCGGCAGCCTGGTGTCCCTGCAGGGTTGGTGCCTGCGTATAAGTGTGCCATGCGGCGTGCTGTCTCCTCAGACTCTCGTCTCTGTCTCCTCTCACTCGCAAGTATCTGCTTCCATCTCCATTCGTCCATGCTGACATGTCGGAATCCTCGAACAACCATCTCACCATTGGCCTGACGGCCTCTCGCACATCCAGCGCCATTGCAACTTCCAGAGCAACCATCACATACGAACCCGACGAGGAGCAGCGCACCCTGGATGCCAAATTGGACGAGCGTGTTGGTCCCTGTGAGGAGATTTCCACGTCCTTGAAGGAGAATGCGGTTCCCATGCTTGTGCCCCACACGCGTAAGTCTATCTCGCACCGCTATCTGTGTGCTGCTCACTGACACCCGCGCCCTCAGATCTGGACGGATTTGTCCTCGAGACAGGTGCCCTGTGCGTACTATTGCGCCTGTTGCACCTGCTCCGTGCTGACGAAAGCCTCGGTTTTCCAGAGTCCGAGTGCGTGGTTCCAGGCACCCGCAAATGTTATATGTTGTCAATTATGAAGTGATGGTCGTCGAGCAGCTGGAGAGCAGGATCGAGTGCAAGGTGAGTCTGTCGCAATGCCTAGCCGCGGTGGAATGTACTCACTATTTTGTCCCCATAGCCCCTCGTCAAAGTCCGCTTGCTCTATTCGCATGAAGACCTTGAGACCATGTACATCAGTCCCAAGTCGCAGCACCTGAGCATCATCCGACTTGTGCAGGGCAAGCACCAAGTCATCCTGGGTGATTTCGACGAGGTCATGCTCCTTGAGAACATCATCTCCCCCCTCACTGACATTGCATGCGTCCGCCTCAACGGCATCAACCTCCCCGTCCTTATCCCCAACGCACGATGGATCCGCAAAGACGTGACCGTAGCCCGGAGCAACAAGATCAAGAGTTGCGTCCTGTTAGCCGTCGAGAACGTGAGTCAATCCCTCTTTTTGTGCGTGACTAACTGTTCTCACTGAATCGGTCTTTGCAGGAAGGCCTCGCGTGCTCCAGCACGGAGCACTGCGTCTCTGGTATGTTTTACTACCCGGAGGAGCAGCCGCTCCTCTACTGCACGCACTGCGAGCGGTGGTTCCACATCTGCTGCATGTGGCAGGTCGGGATGGTTATGAGCATCCACGCACTATCCTATGCCCCAGGCTCGGAGCCGGCCAGCTGGATAATTTGGAAGGCCCCCGCCAATATCCCATCTCACGTCGCCAACGACCTCGAGCACCTCGTCACACTCCTGATCCAATGTGGGTACCTTCTTGGACCCCCCGGGGCACACCCACTGCTCTCCCTGGAGATGGTCACCATCACGTTACGCCAGGCAGTGAGGTCTCGTCGTTTCAAGGCGCCAATGATGACCACCAAGGCAGAAGTCATGCTGCAGACCCTCCTCAAGACAACCTTGCTCGAGAACAACGAGCTGAGCCTCTGCGAGGCCACTGCGGCCATCCACTGGCTTGCGCGCATTCCGATGGGGCAGCGGGCCATCTACAAGTGCCCCGCCGCTCCCACCATCTTCTCTGAGTCATAACGTATCGAGGGTTGTATGTACACCGATGATATCACATGTATGTAGTGATACTGTATCACAATGTGCCCGCTCGCTCTGACGATCATATGTAATCACCCTGGAGTAAGCTGCCAATGGAAAGTCATAGCGCGAGTCTGATATGCCTCGGTGAGAGAGTCACAATGCGCAGTACCGGGGCGGGTCATACGAAGGATGCTCTCGAGCGGACGTCCACTGGCAAGCGTACATAGGGAATGTATCTATTGCTGCTTGCTACGCAGCGCAGGGTGCGACCAAATGTCACACTGATACTGCGCCTGGGCCTTCAACACTATGTTCCGAGTGGCCGCCTGCCCACGAACGCACATTGGTCACGTATCTCCCGCCGCTCGCGACACGCTGCCGGACGCGAGCCCAGCACGACAGCATACGGCACCTTTGCCATCGATGCTACGTTCTGAGCGGCCGCCCGCTCAGGAACGTACTTCAGCCACGTGTCTCCCGCTGCTCACGACACACTGCCAGATGTCAGCTGTGTGTACTCTGATGCCGTGCGCATACCTGAGATCCAATGACCTGAGTGGTGTTGGTTGGTTATCTGGTTCGTTATCTCTAGCTCTTCACGACATGCCCTTAGACGAGTGGTTAGCGACCAGCCGCTTAGCTGCCCGACTACAGGGCCACAGGTGTTAGAGGGCAGGTGCCCTCTGATAATACAAACATACAGAGCAATTCCACATTGCGGGTGGTCGCTCGCTCGTAGTGGGACTGCGTTAACACCGTTATTCTTAGACATATCTCTCTGTGGGGGTGATCACTGCTTTCGAGTGGTCGCCTGCTCGGAGTGCCGTGTATCTGGGAATGCACAAGAAGGCACGGGAATTGCCTTCCAGCGACAGTGTGACAAGTATATGCCTAGTATAGTCGATTGGGTGCATGAAGCCAAGTGAAGACTACCTTGCTGGGTACCGTTGGGCCCTCCATGGGGAGTGCCAGTCTATAAGTGCGTGGGCGCAGTGCTGCCTCCTCAGACTCTCGTCTCTTTCTCCTCCCACTCGTGACTCGCTCGTTGCATCCCTGCCACTTACAATCCCGATGAAGAGCAGCGTGCAATGGACACCAAATTGGATGAACACATTGGTGTCCGGAACGAGGTCTCTACAAAGATGAAGGAGAACGCGGTGCCCGCCCTCGTGCCCCACACCCATACGTTGCTGTCGCACTGCTGTTTACATGACACCGCTCACACCTAACCGCTGCAGACCCGCATGGATATGTGCTTGAGGTTGGAATGCTGTGCGTTCCTTTGCGTCGTTCTCGAGTGCGGGCAATGTGAGCTTACACCCCAGATTTCCAGGGTCCATGTGTGGGGTCCTAGGCACTAGTGCACGCTCCATGTGGTTGACCACGACGCAATGGTCATGGAGGTCCTTGAGAGCAGAATCTATCGCAAGGTGAGCCTCAGTCCAATCCCACTCTATGTTTCCATTACTAACCATTTCCATGCCTCAGGCACTCGTCAAAGTCTGATTGTTATACTCGCGAGAGGACCTCGACACACCGTACCTCGCTCTCAGCTTGCAGAACCCGGACATCATTCGCCTGGTCCAGGGCAGGCACCAGGTCATCCTCGGAGACTACGATGATATCATCCTCACCGGGAACATTATCGCCCCACTGATGGATGTCGCACGCGTCACCCTCGACGGCACCACGCTCTCCATCCTCACCCACAACGTGCGATGGATTCATGAAGATGTCTGCATTACCCAGAGCCCGAAGGTGCAGGGATCTGTTCTTTTTGCCATCAACAAGGTGGGTAACTCCCGACATCCGTGCCTAACTGATAGCACTGACCGGTTTCCACTTTGCAGCAAGGCCTCGCATGCTGCAGCAGCAAGCACTGCGTCTCCTGGAGGTTTTACTACCCGGAAGAGCAGCAGCTCCACTACTGTACTCACTGCCTGTGGTGGTACCACATCTGCTGCATGCGGCAGGTCAGTACCGTTGCCAGTATCTGCGCAGCGACGTAGCCCCAGGCTCCGAGCCTCCCAGTTGGATCATGTGGAGGGCCCCCGCAAACACCCAGTCGCACGTTGCCAACTACCTCGAGAGCCTCGTCACGTTGCCCATTCAGCGTGGGTACCTCGCTGGACCCCCCAGCGCACACCCGCTTTTTTTGCTGGAGACGTTCAGCATCGCCCTACGCCAGGCCATGCGGTCCCACTGCTTCCAGGCCCCGGCCACCCCCGATGAGGCCAAACTCATGCTGCAGAATCTCCTGAAGTCAAACCTGCTTGAGAACCACGGGCCGAGTCTCCGCGAGGCCACTGCCACCATCCATTGGCTGGCGCGCATCCCGATGAGCGAGTGGGCCATCTATCAGTGCTCCCGCTGTGGCCATCACATTCTCTGAGTCGCTCGGCTTCCCTGTGTATAAGTACGCTATCACATGTAGTTTGCGTTCAAGTTGTATGGTTGTATGATAGCTGCCTGTCTTGTCCTGCTCAAGCCCATGTAACTGCTCGCACACCGTCCAATGAATTGATGCAAAACACTGAAGTCGTTCTGATGTATGTATAAAGCCGGCCCAATGTGACAGACTCGCCAGGTATGTTGCCAAGCGGGTGACCACTCGCGATCGTACATAGGTTGTGTCTCTCGCTGTATCTCGATGTGCTCTCTACATGCCGCTGCACGCGTGCGGAGAGTACCCAGATCTTGGACTGACACCTCCACACCTACGTTCTGAGCAGCCGGCTGCTCGCTGATCTGCATCGGTGTCCTATCTGCAGCTGGCTGCGTCCTGAATGTAACCGGATTGCAACCGCTCGCAAGCCTGGATTCATGTAGAATCTGTTGCTCGCAATGCACTACTTGCCGCGTGAAATGCACACCCAAATACCTCATCTACGCGTGCAAGGCGACGTTCTGAGCAGCCGACCGCTCGCGAACATGGTTCAGTATTCCATCTCCGTCTGCTTGCGACCAGCCATCGGACATGTTCTGCGGGCAGACACCGCACTTGCACTCCCTATGACTACTCACATGCTGCCCGCAGGAATGTACCTCCCCTTGTCTGGGCCCGTGGGTTCGTGCGCGGCTAGCGAATAGCTCACGTCCCGCTTACTGAGAGGCTGATGTCTCGCCCGAGCTTCATTCAAAATTTCTATGGGGCTTCGGCCCTGCCGCCGCCGCTCTTTGCGTCCACCTAACTCATCTGGAACGAGCCCAATGCAGAGCCTGCGCGCATCATGAAGAGCTCTGGCGCACTCAAGCATGTTTGCACATACAATACTAACCTGCGCATCGCCGCTGATGCGCATCAACACGCATGAGTGAAAAGCAACACAGAATGTCGCGTGGTTCAACAACACCGCCATGGGCACCGGGTCGACAAGATCAACGTTCAAGGTGAGTCATGGCGAATACTGTTCCGCATTCCACGCATCCTCAGCATTTTCTTGCAGCATCAAGCGGGGTCCAGGTTTCCATGCGGCAGGGACAATGGTAGGCTCCATTTGTGCGTCACTCACAGTGTGATACCCATATTTCACAGCCTTCGCATCCTATTGCAATGTTCAGAGACCATAGGAACCCTCATGTCATGGATAGGAGAGGTGGATGAGATAAAACAGGATGCAAAAGATTACGACGTACATCCTCATCTTGTGCGCAGTGAGCCATCATCGCTAACTGTAGTGTCCTCTGTTCCATAGGTATACTATGTTGTGCTCCGTGTCCTCTATACTGCACAGGACCTGTCGCCAGGCGTACAGTATACGGAGCAGGCCATGGGGGATGCCGCTGCACTCACAGGCAACAAGCAGTTGATTTGCAGCAACGTGAAGGTTCACTGCTACTCCACCGATATTCTCAGAGTCATTCACGTCACGCGCATGACTCTTAATGCCGCCAACTTCCCCTTCATTGACCCCACTCAGTTCTGGCTCTGCGAGGACATTGTCGTCAACATGCTGAATGATAAACCTCTCTCTGACGAGCCTATTGCTATCCAGGTAAGCCCGCACCATCCTGCACAAGGAGATGACCAACTTCACCGCTCTACATAGGTATCGGGCCGCTTCTGTCACGAAGAGTGTGCAAAACAAGGGCTCTATCTCCTGGAGAGAGAGACGGCCCGTTTCTGTCCACAGTGTGCACACTGGTTCCATACTCAGTGTCTCGCGGCGCCCCTCAGGACTGTCCAAGGCCTTATGAGTCCTATATCATCGCATGTGAGGGGTCCAGCAAGTGCCAATGCAGAGCTTTGGGTGCTTCCTGCATCCATCAATGTCCGCTCAAGAGCACCCGTGACCTCCCAAATACCAAGCCGACACTCAATAGAGAAGGTAGGACCGAGACAATGGAATCAGAATCTCCGCACTTGCGTGGGATTTTTTTTGCTCAGCAACCTGCAAAAGTACACAAATTAGCGGCTTTTAGCAGCCAAATTCTGTCAACAAATCTGCCCCAATAGATCCCCGCTTATGTGCACCCAAGCTACACACTGCTACATGTCAGGAGGAGCAAGGTATGAAGTTGTTGTTGGACTCCCTCCTTTCCCTCTCCTCCTCCCTCTTTTTCGATTTTCTTTTTCTTTTCCAATTAATATATAATCACTGCACCTGTATCAGTACCGAGCCACAAGAACTGCTCATATCACATTTCTCTCAATATGTATCCAATCCTGACAAATGTCATACTGTTGGAAAGCTACTGGAATGCTCTACAAAAATGGCTATGTCTAAAGCCATGTTTGCTTATAGCATGAGGTCATCAATCATTGGCACCAATGGCATATGGCCATGCACTTGTTCAATATCTAACATGGGCACCTAAACTACATGCCAGCATAAGGCAAATAACAATAACTATACTTAAAGCTGCCTTGTTGCCATCAGCAAATTCCGGAAACGCTGGCGAAGGATTGCACCGATTGCGATCTCCTAGGACGCTCGCGGCCGATTGCAATCCCAAGCAAGCTCCTTGCGATCTGTAGGGGATTGCAGAGCCCTTGGGCCACTCACATACTCTCGTATGCGATCTGTATCCCTTCCATAGAGAACATGGCATGGCCCAAGTATGTGGGACTACGGCGAGTGCCGAGACCTTCACCCGGCAGTCACTCGAGTCTCAGGCAATCAACGTGTTTACACTAGCTTAAAATGGAGTGTATCGTGTCTGTTCATACTCGTCCACAATGTCGTTGCCTTCGCCATCCTCCGGACCAAGGTTCGGCTCTCCCTCATCGCCCGACCGTACTTCTTCCCACTCGCCCTCGTCACCTCCGGCATCACCCCCACGCTCCGCGTCTTTCTCGGCATCTGACGCAGCATATCCATGATCTGGGTCTTCTTCGTCCGACTTGTCCTCACCATCAGCTGCTGGTGGCAAGAGGTCACATTCCGCCTCCTGGGCAAAGCTGAGGTCTGGGGTGTCTGGGATGCAGAAGGTCGGTGCCTGCTCTGCGTGGCCAACACCGCTGCCGAGGAACCTCATGATGAGGTCGTGGTCACTGCACCTGGCAAGGTTCAGTTCAAACTGAAGCAGCGGTAGTAGTCCTTATGAGCAGTCAGACTTACATGCCAATATAGTAATAATTCCAATCGTCTTTCCGCGGTTCTCGGTCTGCCATGGAGTCGTCGCTATCATTGTGGGCGTCGGACGTGTCAGAATCACAGCGCGACTCTGTACTCAGCAAGCGATATGGCAGGGATGGTTGCTCGGACCGGCCAAATCGCTCAGCGGGCGCGATGTGAATGCCGCGGAGGACCTGCTCGGGCGAGACGAATCTGAAAGGTTCTGCTTCAATCGGTGCGGGCTTGAGGCGGTGAGGGCGAAAGTGATTGAAACCGTCCGGAAGCGTGGTGTCGAGATCAAACCAGCGAACCCAAAGGATGTGCAGCAGCTCCAACTCCGGAATGTCGGCGCAATCTGGGTCGAGGCGGTATGCGTTTACGTGGAAGATGCTGACCACGCGAGCGTACAAGTAAGGATGGTCGGACCCAGGCGGAGCGAGCATCATGATGTCAGGATGTGTTCTTGGGTTGATGGAGTCTTGCTCGCGACACATGTTGTATGAGGTGTAGTTCACACGCATGACCTTGTGCAGGTAGAGGCAACCTTTGTCGATGTGAATATTGATCCGTTCATCGGATGTGGGCTCGCGTGTAGTGGGCCGTCCAGCGAGGGCTTCAAGATGCTGGAAGACGTGAGCGTCGAGCTGAGCTGCGAAGTCCTGTACAGATGTGTACGATTACTACTGGTTCCCGAAGTGAACACTGCATGGACCGACCTTGAATGAGGGATCGTCGCAGTTATCGGCGAGGTAGGAAGCGATGCGAACAGGATGTGCCTGCTCTTCCGAGATATGCGAGTGCTCCTTTGGGGAAGTGGCCGGAAGGGGTTTGGAGGTCTTGAAAGGGAGGTGCAAGGGCGGGCGGATCGGGACGAGGCGGGCACGACGAGGCTTGGCCTTCCGTGTTGGTCGCTTGTGGTGCGAGGTCGGGTCGTCCAGCTGCGTGTTGAGATATTGTTGACGGCGCTGATGACGCGCGATTTGCCACGCGAACCGGATGTTCTTGTTTGTTCTGACATAGAACATCTTGACGCGACGATGTTCAAGCTCTCCCTGTAATGACAGATTGATTATTCAGACTATCTTTGGTTGCCTTCTGGGGAGTAGTACACACTGGCTGTGTCGTAGTGTTGTCCATGGTGCCGTGCTCACGGATAGCAGCAGGATAATCCCCGAGGCGGTGATACTTGTAAGTTGTCAGATTCAGGAGCTTGATCTTAGGCTGGCCGGCGCCGCGGGGGTGCGAGGCTGCTAAGAGGAGGTTATTAATATGCCGTGTGCATTACATCTCTATCACACCACGTACACGTAGCGCGCGCCGAATTGGCCGTCCTTTGTGGACCCCCACTGGACGTTTTCGCAGCTGCACGACGTTGCCGGGCCAGTGTTTCCGATGGAAGCTCCTTGGTCACGTACGCGGAGCAGACTTGGCGAACAAAGGCGCGGATGACAGTCCCAAGTGTGTGCGTCATGCTCTCGAAGTAGTTGAGGGTTGAGTCCGAATGTAGGTGCAGCTTCGCGAGTGCGTGCCAGGTCACGAAGACGAAAATCATCTTCATCACCACCTTGTCATGAGCAGGGTCACCTAGGAGGCCATCAAAGGTGAAGTACGCGCACTGCGAGTGAAGACAATGTCAGCCATGTCACTTGCTGCACGAGGATCTGAAGGCACCTGGAGGATGTCCTCAAAGTCTCGAGCTGCAAGCTTCTTCATGGCGGAGATGTTTGATCCAAATCGGCGTATGGTGTCGCGACCAAAAGTGGGGATGCGCGAGAAGCTGCTAGAGCATGAGCTGAGGCACACGAACAGCGAATGGCTGACACATACCGCTGGTCGAGTCGCTGGACTCCATCACCGCCGGCCGCAATGAGAACACGCACAAGGTGCTTGAATACTGCCTTCCAGATGCCTAACTCCACCTCGTGCATCACGTCGGGCACGAGCATTTGATAGACATCGTGACCATATGGTCCCAGCTTGTCCGAGAACGTGCTCTGCCGATAACTTCTATTCAGTGCCAATGAACAAACAGAAAGCAGTGGGTACATACTCGGACAGGCGTGAGTGACTCGCTCTGAAGGATGGCCTCGACCGCTGCACCTTCAGGCGGAATACCGCGTTCGAAGATCTGCTTACGCACAGCTTCAATCTTGCGATGGACGGCATGGCTGTCGCTACGGATGTTCCTCTGCCGGGCGTTCATATCCCTAACCATGCCCATCTTGTGCACTTTGCCCTTCGAGACCAAACAGGCGGGGCACGGGCTTTGCCCGAGGTGCCGGATGCATGCGATGAGACATCTAGACATCAATGTGAGGATACCATGAGAGCGAGGACAACGAATGGAGGATGGATGATGCACTTCTCGGGATAGTCCGCAGAATACGTCGGGAGACGTGGGAACACTCGACGTGTGATACCATTGCCGCACTTGATGAGGATGCCATGTACGTATGCTTGCACGAAGTCGGCGTCGAGGAGAAGATGCCATATTTGGTTCATCAGTTCGCGCTTGCAGAAACGCAGGACGGCCTCCGAAGCAGGCCGGTGGTAGATCTCTTGATAAGCTTGCTGTATGGTGGCGGGGAGCTGGAGAACACGTGAGGATGAAATGCAGACCTGACTCAACAGAGATGGATAGCCATACCGACACAATATATGCGAGATGATGGGTTGCGAAAGCGTTTGGACGACAGCGTATGTACTTCGTCAAGCTCCCGAAGAAGAGGTAGATCGGCCACAGCGAAGCGGTGCCGAAATTGGCAAGATGGGTCAAGTCGGAGTATATCTGGACCGGCGCGACGACGTACTCGACATCGTCAGCATCACCTGGTTCGCGGTCGGTCTGAGCTTTCTTCTGGATCTCCTCGTGGAGCCTCAGCATGGCATCCAAATTGTATGTCTCTGAGATGAGTCGTTCGGGCGGAGGCGGTGGAGTCTCGGCGGTAGGGGATTTTCTTTGCCAGAGCCATCAGAACGGAAACCAATGAAAACGGTTCACCGACTTGTCCTTGTACGCCGCGGTGATGACCTCGCGAAACGACCGTAAGAAGATGTTCTTCACTTCGAACTGCGGCGCGTCCTCCTCAGATGCATATGCATGCCCCTCCTTGGGAAGGCGGATGAACACGCTCGCCTGGCGCCACCCATCTGCCGCAGCGAATGCGTCGGACGTAGCCACATACTCGTCAAGTCGCTTGTTCTCCCGCCACGCGTCAAACCCAACCAGATCCTCCCGACGGTACTCCGGAGCCATGAAGACGTCTCGGACGAGACGGTTGAGCTCTTCAGGGGTCTTCTGGTTGGAGCCAGTGTACAACCAGCGCATGCAATGGAGGATGCTGATGTTTGCGAAGGGGCCCAACGACTTCGTGTGTTCACTGATGACTGCACGTCGGGCTTCGGTACCAAAGGGGCGCAGGGGGTCTCGACTATCGTCCTGCGCAGGACGGAGATGTGTGCGTGCGTCGGTGAAAGCGTTAATGGTCAGGCCCTCCTCAGGGTCGCGGGAAGGCAATGCGCCAAAGTACCGGCAAAAGACTCCGAATCTATTCGGTCTCGTGTCAACCGGAGGAGTCAAAGTTTGTTCCTGTGGAGTAGGAGTACATTCCCGAGGGTCAGAGTTGCACGAGAGGGGAGGAGCAGTATCGGGAGGAGGGGGAGGAGGGGTTGCCGGACGCTGCGGACGAATATGCTCGGGGAGGCCTGCCATGGATGTGGGTTGCATGTCTCTGATCCAGGCAGGAGCCCGCCGACGTCTTCCAGCCCGAGTGAATAGGGCCATAGAGTCCTGGAGATCTTCTAGCTCACGCTGGGCTCGTGTCAGTCTGTCAGCACTAAGGGCAATCTTCCTAATGAACATACCTGACGGCGAGCTTGTTCCTCTTGAACGGCCGCTTCCCTCGCAATACGCTCCTCCTCCAATCGTTGATGCTTCGCCTCACGCTCCAGCTGCTGTTGTAGTTCTATTGCAATAGAGACCGGTAAATAGCCTGCACGCTATTGCAACACGTACTGGCTCCTGTGTACAGCCACCCCGGAGGCTCCGGGAGCCACCATATTCTGCCTAATTAGGTAGCTGAGCTAATAGCCAGCCCGGAGGCCTCCTTCTTGGGCGCTTTTTTGGCTCTTTTTGGCCTCTCCAGCCACAACAGCCCCGGAGCCCATAGTGGCTGTGCTATACCAACCTCCCGGCGCTTTTTTCGTGTTTTCTGGCCCAATATGGCAACTTACTGATGATGGCTCTGCAGTGAATGTTCCTGCCACCTTATTACCTTCAGTTCTTATCTGTTTTACATGAAAGTAGGTGCAATGGATTCGCATTTTAATGCTCTATCCACCTAAAGCATGAGATACCCAAATATCTGATATACAGGTGGTGTATGGTGGATTTGATCAATAAAATGGGCATATAAAGACAACATCATACACACTGGGGTCATATCTTGTTCAATTTTTACACTTTGGGTGCCACCAAAGAGGTATTAAATGCTGCTTTCTGATGAGGCACTATATATATTAACTTGACACATCAGTGTACTATTCACATCCTAGATGTGTTTGTCAGTACCAGCCTTGTATTGGTTTCAGTACTTCACCGTCTGCTCTGTCAACTGGTACTAATATACATAAATACTATTTCAATGATATGGACTCCATTGCAATGCACTAGATGGCATATACTAGCCACACTTAAGCAAAACCCTTATTGCTGCAAGCCTGCACATTCTTGCACTGATATGTTGCCTTCTTAGAGTTCAAACTTTACAAAACTTAATACATATTATGGCCTTGGTATGGTCTACATGTCTACCAAATTTCAGCTCTATCCGCCCACAAACAATATCTACAAGCCCTTATCAGTGTTAAGAAAGAATGGCCTATAACTCCACCATTCATGGCCTGATAAGCAGATCTGTACCACAGAAATAGTCACATTTGATGGTGCTACAATAAATGGGCTTGGAGATTTTTAGGTGGAAAGATGTTCATATGAGTGGTACAGAATGACCAGGAAGATGGCCTACTGCAGCAACTGATATTCAAGTTCTACCCATCTGCCCACATACCACATGGCCTCAGAAGTCAAGATATATATTGTATACTATGCTGTGCATCCATTTATGGCACCATACACTTGTTGCAATGGCTGGATCTGTGTCAACAATGATGCAGAACATTAAGATGGGTCTTAATTTGGGCGCTTTTTGGACAATTTGGCTTATATCTCAGTGTTGAGTGCTCCGTTTGGCACGGCAAAAACTGTGAAAAAAAGCTGCATATCTGTAGGTCCTATTGGTGGCATTACAATGCTTATCCATGGAGGCAACATGTGGTGATCTGCCAACCATTGCTGGTCATTGATAAGAACACCAGTGAATCAATCCAAGCCCAATAAGGGAAATTGAGTAATGACTGGGTACATGTATGTCTGCTGTATTATATGTTATGCAACGATCTCTATGTACATCATGAGCTCATCCGTTAGGCTTGGTTTCCTCCCAAGTCATGGTATCAACAGAAACCCCAAATTTATGAGGCCATTGTAAATGGTATATAGTTGGCCATTATACATAAAGATTATAATATATTCTCTGCTAGCATGTAAATGATTGCAAGGCAAACGGAACAACTATGGACATGGTGGAGGTTATAAAGCAGGGGGCTGATCTAGCAGAAGTACATCATTTTACAGCATTATATGGTGCTACAACAAATGACATCAAATGGAGACACTTTCTGCCTGCTCAGACATGTTAGACATGTCAAGATTGAATAGAAGGTGACCGCAATATGCACTATTTACTGTATGTGACTGTATTTCAGTAGTATTGTGAGTATGCAGCAGTTGTGAAGGCATGCCACCTATTTTACATAGCACAAGTGGATAGGGCATCAAAATGCGAATCCATTGCACCTACTTTCATGTAAAACGGATAAGAACTGAAGGTAATAAGGTGGCAGGAACATTCACTGCAGAGCCATCATCAGTAAGGTGCCATATTGGGCCAGAAAACACAAAAAAAGCGCCGGGAGGTTGGTATAGCACAGCCACTATGGGCTCCGGGGCTGTTGTGGCTGGAGAGGCCAAAAAGAGCCAAAAAAGCGCCCAAGAAGGAGGCCTCCGGGCTGGCTATTAGTTCAGCTACCTAATTAGGCAGAATATGGTGGCTCCCGGAGCCTCCGGGGTGGCTGTACACAGGAGCCGGTACGTGTTGCAATAGCGTGCAGGCTATTTACCGGTCTCTATTGCAATAGGTGCACACCATATGGTGCACGCTCTCTCTCCTCCTCCTCGTGCTTTCGCTTCAGCCCCGGGGTATCCTCCAAGGTTTTCAGCAGCGCGGCGCATCTCTTCTCGTGTTGCCGGATATGCACCTTGACTTGCTTGTCACATCCATGGCACCAAGGCATTAAAATCACGGAGAGTAGCCACAGAGATACCAGCACCCAGAGACGCATAGGCAAGCAGAGAGGACTTCGTGAGCAAAACGCGAACGCGCCAAGCACACCGGCTTGCTGAATCAGGCACACAGTCTTAATTAACTAGAACCCCGAACTAGGGTTCCGACTTGCTACATTAGTACCACGCGGTCTCCTTTGCTCTTCCTCCTCGACTGCCTCGTACTTATCAGTCCAAACCCACCATTCCAGTGCGTCGTCAGCATTGTAAGATGGCATGCCGAGCTCTGCTCTGCGGAGTGGCCCGGGCATAGAGCTTGGCGATAGTGAGCACCTGGCGGGACCGCCCTCCCGGCCACATATCTGGTGTATCCCGCACATTGCATTCAGGGCACGTCCCGCTGCCCTTCCTTGGCTTAATCAAACTGGGGACGCTCATATAAACCGCCGTCGCACACAGAATCCCCCTCTTCAGACGACCATCATCCCCAACGGTCGCTCCCTTAGCTCGACTCCTCGTCACGCTGAACCCCACTGCACGCTCACTGCTCAGTCTTCCAGCCATCTGTCAGCGCGTGCAAGATGTCGTATCGTCCCCAGCCGATGTAAGTACCCAGTCCTCTACTCCCGCCATGTACTGTCTTATCATCTGTACTCTAGCGCGCCCGCACCACAGCCCACATCTCCTGGGCGGGCAGATTATGCGTACCCTCATCCCTCACGCCAATCCTTGCCACGCAACGATCCTCGCCCTCATGATGACTACCGCGCAGCCGACTTGGTGTACCGCACCAATGATGACACTAACCGTCACGACGACCGGGGTCGACCTCGCGAGCACCGTGATTATCAAGGCCAGTACCACGGAGAGCGATGACCCTCTCGCTCACTCAGCCCCCGGGCCCGCCGGCATTACGACGACGGCGAGCCCCGCGTCTTCTCGCAGACCCCGGGGCGTCCTCTCCGTGAGCAGAGTCCGCCTCGTTGTTCTGGAATCATACGTCGGGGGTCGCCCTCTGGTGATGGCGACGATGAGATCGACGATGACCCCGAGCACACCAGCATGACCCCCGACGAACGGTTCAAGATTCTCATGAAGACAATCCGCGATAACAAAACCGACAAGTGGAACATCCCGTGCGTGCTTCAGCCCGCTCTTACTCCTTTGCTGACCACTTCGCTATAGGGACAAGACTTCGCTTGCCGGGCAATTACAGAAATACGCACGCTTTGCGCCGCGCAAGTTTGGGCCGTTCGACGACCTTGGGAGTGTCATTCAGACTGGGATCATGTGGGAAGGAGGGCCGCCGACTCGCTATCGTGTCCCGGAGGCCTCGTACGTCTTCATGGTCTTGCTCGGTTGTCTGCTAACAAGCTTATTTGCTAGGTTGAGTGCGAAGCTTAGGGAGCGCCTCACAGACGAGAAGGACTGCGTCAAGATCTTTGAGTGGTTCAAAGACACGGTCGCATACTTCGCCGACATCGTGCCTGTACTCCCCCCGGCCGAAAGTGTTTGAACACCTACGATTAGGCGCCCAGTGCGGGTAATTTATAACAATAAAATCTCACTCATAAGTAAAGTTATA
>WJSG01019485.1:0-15440 GCA_016618145.1 Sanghuangporus lonicericola
CCGAGTTGTCCTCGTATCCCAGTGAGCTTCCTCTGCCAAGTAGGCGACGTACTCGTGAGAGCTAAAGGCTCCCTTCACCCGCTCAGACATTGAGATGACGAGGAGCAGTGTCCGAGTCTGCCGCTGTCAAGCCTTCCTAGCACGAAGCTCACTCAATCCAACCCAATGAGACGGTGTACTAGTATCGTCCGCACATGTATATGAAGCGAGTCTTCCGTGAGGGCTTTCATATCTTTCTCCTGCACGGCTGCAACTTGCCATGTCCTCACGATCTGGAACGAGCGCAGCCGGTATTGTGGAGACATATGAAGGCTTGTGAGCATCCGAAGGAGTATCAGTATGGGAGGGTCAGTCACATCTGACCTGGTTCTTTACTTCAGTATCATCGACAACCGTCTTGGCCTCGGAGCCCTCGGTACGTCTTCCAGATCTACACGCAAAGGTCCCTGATGACACTTGTGATTGCGCTCAGCGTTTCTCGTGTACGAATATATGATCACGTTCGAACGTGAGGTGAACCTATTCTGGAAGAGCAAGATGACCGGCGCAGTTGTGCTCTTCCTCCTGAACCGCTACACAGTCCTCGTCACGTCCATTTTGGCCGTCTCCGGCATCGTGGTGGAGTTTCCGGCATCGGTGCGCACGCTTGCTAGTCGGTCGTTGTTTCCCGTTGAATACTGACGACTCTTCAGAGCTGTGGCCGCATGGCCAAGGTGACAAATGCATTCGCTATGTTGCAATACATACCCTGGGCTGGTGAGCACGCTGCTGTCACGTATCATACACCCCTCTTACTTGGAGCCTCATCAGCATTCTCCGCGATACGGGTATATGCCTTGAGCAACAGCAGCGCCTGCATGCTCCTCATATTCATACTCTCCGTCGCTCCGGCGGGAGCTGCGTTGGTGCGACCCATTACAATGTTCAAGTCTTCACTTGCAGCAACGGTATTGACACTCTAAATAGGTCCACCTTGCCCTCGGCCTGACCGGAGAGATAGATCCTGTGTTCGGGTGTATCGTGTTCGACCCGACTACTCCGGACATAGGCCACAAGTAGGTTCCAATCTACTCGTTATTATATATATCCTCATAGCGCGACTGCCAGGCGTGCGTACCTCCCTCTGTGATGAAGTACTCCGTATTCATCATGTACCTCGCACCAGTCACGATTGGGTCTCGCACATGTCTCATCCTTGCAGACGCACTCATCATCCTCATCACTTGGAGGACGATCCCGCGCAGGAGATGGACGCACAATCATTCTTCGAGTTTCGGGAGCATCCTGGTGTGGAATGGTACATCTTTGATCTTCTCGCTTTCGTATCGGAGTTGCTGAACCGCGCGATGGACATAGGCACCTTGTACTTCGTGTGAGCACTGTTACTCTTGCGCCCTTGCATGTGGGCTTATCAACCTCGGCTTCCGCAGAACCCTACTCGTCTTGAACCTCCTCCACTTGATCTTCACTGTTGTCTCGGTATGCGTGATTCCCTCTGACCAGGCTATGTCGGGTACTGACGAAGTTCGTACAGGTCTCCGCGCCCTTTCAAGCGGCGAGCTATGTGATCCTCTTCATCCATCCGTACGTCCGCTTACTCCAAGTGTCCCCGTATACCCATACACCACCGCTGAATCGCTCCCTGCGGACAGTATCACAGGGATCCTCGTCTCGCGCTTCCTCTTCGATCTGCAAGGCGCCAACCGCCAAGCTCTCCATCTTGACTCGAAGAACGGCCCGATGTCATTCTCCACATACATGTCGGACGGCTCATTATCGTTCGCGCGCGTCATCGGCTCCCTCGGGTCGTCTATCCCCTCAACGTCCATGTACAGTGATGACCCCGACTTCGACTGTGCAAGCCAGACTACCGAAGAGTCCACCAGCAGCCCCACGTCATCCGTTGTGATCCACATCACCCGGGAGACTACGGTCGAGCTCGGGTCCCCGGACATGTCTATGCTCGGGTTGCACTCGGTGCCGCTGGCGTACGACGACGATGATGCAGGCGTACCGTATTTGCACGCGCGGAAGGTGACATTCAACGATAGAGTGGTGGTGTCAGGCGTTCAACCGTGACGGCTCAAGTGTGGAGGAGGTAGGGAGTATACCCGAGGCTGACCTGCGCAGGGTCATGATATTATTCGATCCGATTATGTATGGTTGTATGACGGGGATGTGTTGCAAGGTACCGGTTGGCTCTGTTCTATCTCCACGGCACTTCTACCGCACCATGCGACCATCCCGCCTGTCTGACTAGCTACCGGCGTGTCGTCCAGAACCACGCCTGGTTCAAATGGCCGCGAGGGACCAGCGACTGACAGTGGTTCGCCCACAAAGCGCGCCTCTTCCATGACATCCAGAGGCCCCATTGTGCCATTCCCTGCATCCGACTCATGTACCGACGTCTTGGGAAAGAAATCGTCTTCGTCCGACTCTGAATTCACGCTAGTCCGGAGGTCAATAGAGGCGCCGATCGACCCTAGCGCCCTCTTGACGAAGCTCAGCGAGCCGGTAGAGTCTACAGGGATGTGGAGCGGGTCGTCCGAGCCGAGCTTCACGTCCTGTTGGTTGGACTTCTGGAGGTCGATCAGGAATCGATATGTGAGTACCGTGGTGATCCTAGAGAGCGGAATTAGAGGGCGCAAGCCGAGTTTTAAGGGGAATACAGTGCGTGGGCTCACGGGTCGGTGTATCTGGTCATGTAGCTCGTCTCCGCGATTGCAGTGCCCTGGAATCCAGAAGGTGCTGAATATGTGTAGAACCAATCTTTGAGCGCAGGCAAACGCACACTGAGAAGGGTTTGTAACAACAGGGTGATGTGAAGTGCGTTGAGGATGAAGAGAATTCTGAGGTTGCTATGAGCAAGGGGGAGGGGTGCCCGAGACAAGCAATGGTATCGGTCGTCGTACATGAAGTAGATGGATCCTGAACGTGTATTATATACCCACGAATTAGCTGACGTATGGTCTGCGTTCACGAAAAGAGCGCACCGTTCCACAGCATGATAGCCGTGAGCGTCCTCCCCGCTGTTCTCGCGGCACGCATAATCTGCAGTCCGGTAAACAGAGTGCGCCAGGTGATGCAGACGAGGAGGCCGTCGGAGATAATCAGGCCTCCTCGTGAGACGGACAGCACTGCGAACAGACGTCAGAAGTACGTGCGTTACTCAGGAGATGGGCCGCTTCTGTGGATTTACACCTACGACTTGCACCATACGGGTAAGACGTAGGTATCGGCTCTCGCGCTCGGGACGACGTACATTATGTACTGCAAGTCTGTGACCGAGACCTCCGCAACACATCCGTAGGGCTGGACGAGCGCAGTGGTACCGAGCACCCATTGAGCCTAGGTAGACTTGGTGAGCACCCAGCCCCAGGTCACAAGCAAGGATATCGTACGTACCATGTTCGCTGCAATTGGGGAAAAAGATAGCACGAAGATCGTCGCGGCTAATCGCCAGTTCCTGCTTAACGCGTACCCTCGCAATCCGGTGAATACTGGAAGAGCAGGGTCAGTCCTTCGTTAACTTCCTAAAAACAGGCCACAGCCGAAACCGACGTGCGTACCAGCGATGGGTATGTACCGGACAATCTGAAAGGACAAGACGGAGAAGATCTCTACCTCGCAGCTGGGATGGGTCAGTGAAAGTTCAGAGTGCGGCCGGCCATGAGCTAATCAGAGAGAGATACCTCTACAATCAGATACGTGAGGCAAGGTCATACAGCTCTCGAGATGCAAAGACTTACTTTGGCAGAAAATTCTCTGTTGTGCAGCATATTGTGAATGTACAAGACGTGCAGTGCGAGGTTGAGGTACCGCGTCGCGTAGAACAGAGCGGATGCTCCACTGAGCTTGCGATTCCAGAACAAATTGACTTCATTCCCAAATGTGAGAAAGTAGTCAAAGAAGACAAATGCTAGAGACATTTGCGGTTAGAGTCCGTCGGATATGATGAGGATATCGAGCGCACCTGTGACCGAAGAGTTCTGGAAGTTCTCGTCTTGGCTGTGATTTGAAAGAGACAAGGAGTCAGTAGTCCATGAGGCTACCCTCATGCTATCCCGACGAGACTCACGTAGTCCTGTAGATTCGTCTCCAATAGTCCTCCTGGGTCGTGGAGGGTGTCATCGAACCCGCCCTCGTGGTGATGGCAATATCGAGTTAAGGCGCGCCCTTGAGCTGACGGGGGCGATAGTAGAGTCCGGCTGTTGCATCATGTACTAATAGGAACTCAACTTGTACGGCATTGAGGGAGACCGAAACCTGCTGCCACCCGCTCGCGATACGGTGAAGTGGCGCGGGAGTTGCCGGATTCGTTCCACCGTACCAGTACTTATTTCTGTCGTCAGAACCACAATCTGTTTTGACCTCAAGAATATCTGGTACCACACTCGACATAAGTATAAGTATCGCATCCTCATGAATTCAGCCTAGTGAACAAGTTGCGCTGTCCCAGGAGGTAAATATGTAAGTACTTGCATTGTGTTCCTCGTACTGCTTCGGACTGTGCTCATTTTGTGCTCAGAATGTAGCATCTCTTCTTATTAATTCATACAGATCGTTCCACTTGACATGCAGGTGTGGACGTACCCGCGAGTATGACCATCCGACAATCCCGGGACCCGGGTACTGTACCCTACGTGCGCAGTATGATGTGTGGACGGGAAGCGTTCGAACGTAGCGACGATCATGAGATGTACACCGCTTCAAACCCTCAAGCTCATGTGAGACCCGACATATGTCACAGCGTCAAGGGAGATTCCACTGCAATCTGGCATGTCTCGCGACCCGACGGAAAGTCGTACCCAAGCCAAGATTGCTTGTTTCCAGCCTATCGTCGAGCAACGGAGTCGAAGACACCAAGCTCGAACCATATAAGTTAATCAGCGGAGACTCGAACGTCAGTCCGCGGAGACCTCCCGAATGAACCAACACCCACTACGCGTTGTACCGCGGCAGCATCCGCACGTCCAATCCCCGCACCGAGCCCGAATCCCCGCTCGCCACAGACGGACCCGACGCACAAGTCGAAGCCGAAGCCGTACTCCGCAGACTCAGCGTCGTCTTCCGCTTCCCTCTCCTCCCCAGCCCTTCGCCTGCCAGTAACCCCGAGCCCGTGCTTCCACCGTGACCAAGAAACCCGACCTCCGAAGCCGCCTGCACTGGATCTCGTCCATCCCAGGTCGCCCTCTTCTCTTTCAGGCTCGCGCGCCGCTCGGGTCCGCGCACCGCCGACAGCGAGACGAGCCGCTTGAGCTTGAGCTTCGTCGAGCTCTTCGGGTTCTCCGAGTCCGACTCCGCGGTGGGGCGTGCCTTGAGGCTCAAGCTCCTCCACCACTTGTCCTTCCCCTTCCCCTTCTCCTGTCGCACGCCCACCTCGGCTAGGGAATGGGCGTACGACGAACGCACAGACTCGGCGTACGTAGACTGGAAGGTGGAGAAGTGGTCGAGCTTGGCCTCCTCGAGCGACTCCGACGACGGGAAGACCACGCGTGGAAGCTCGGCCGGCACCTTGCGCTCGGTCTGCGGGCCAGCTGAGGAGTCGACAGCGTCCGCGCTCACGAGCGTTGAGCTGGCAGACTGAGACGTGGATGACGAAGAGGAGGGGTAGGACGATAACGACAGCAGGGGTAGGGCGAACGGCTCGAATAGTCCCGCAGGCAGGTCGAGCGCGGGAACCACTTCTTTCGCTCCGCTGGTCGACGTGCTCGACGGGCAGGGGAGTTCGGGAAGTTTGAAGTCTCCGAAGAGGTCCGAGGATAGATCTAACGTACTCGTCGTATGCGAGGACGGCTGCCGCGACGAGACGCTCCGGCTGCCGAAGGTCGACGTCGAAGCCGTGACCGAGAAGCCCGAGCTGACGCAGGTCTCGAAGGTGTCCACCGAGAGGTCCGAGTCGTCCTTGAGGTGTGCTATCAAGCTCTGCAAGGGCGGAGTAGCGGCACGTGGTATCCGAGTTGGAGTCGGAGGCGGCTCGTAGGTGTAGGTGTGTGGACGTTCCGGCTCACGGATATCGACATCCCTGTCCGTGGCGGCCGAAGCTAGTCGCCGCGTTCGCCGCTGCGACACGGCACGCATGATGTACGGGTATCGCGTCGACGATGAAGAAGAGGTTGGCGAGGCGGATTGTGTGTCCCCGTCTGCATCATGGTCGGCCTCGGGTACGCGCACGGGCGAGGCATCCGGCTCGGGCTTGAGGTTGTCGTCGTCGTGTTGTGTGTTGCCCTCCGACCTCTTACTGCAGCTGGCAAAATTAGGAGAAACCTGAGTGTGCGGCTCGGATGAGGAACGTCGTGGTCCTCCGATGTGATATGCACTGGGCGCAGTTGTTGCAGGGACTTGCAATCGTTCCAGCCGTGGTCGGCCTACTGGTAGCCCAGACCTCCAAACCACGGTGCTAACCATGGTTGCATGAGGTGGATTCGAGGCGATGGCGTTTCGAGAGAGCGGAAAATTGAGTTGGGGACGCAGTTCCGAGGCCGCATCTGGAGGCGCGGCGGAAGCTAATGCCACCCCCTGTACGTGTTCGGGCGCGTTTAGGGGTATGATCGGGGGCAGATCGGTAACAACCACTGTACTAGTAGCAGCAGTGACGTCGCCGTGGTCAGAATCGCAACCAGAGCCGCTGGGTGTGCCGGCATGTATGTCAGAGGGTGTGCAGCTGACAGAGTCCGAGCCAGAGCTGCAGAGATTGGCAACATCCTGGTCGTGGCTTGTCGGGTCATCGAAGTCGGCGGTGATTTCCTCGTTCGAGTCGGAGTAGACATGTGCCGGGAACTCGTGCGTGCAATTTGCGGAAGATCCAGGGGTGTTGACCGTTTCTTCGTCCTCCATGCAATCCCACTGACAGGGAAGCAGGTCGACAACGCTCTCGAGTACGTCCGCAGTGGGCGCTGCGGTGAGAGTAGCAGCGACGTGGGCATCCTCGTCTTCGTCGGCGGTGTCGGCGGTGTTGCTCGTTACTTCCTCGTCCAGGTCCGAGTAGAGCTGCTGCCGAAGATGGGCGGGACGGGAGGACGCATGCACTGGTACAGACTCCTCGGCATCTTCCGACGTCTGGCGAGACTTGGGCGGATCCCTGTCCAGGACGGGTGCACCAGACAAGGTGCCGCGGTCGTCTTCTTCCATGCCGACGCCATCATCGGTGGTGACCTGCTCCAAGAGATGGCTGTGTGGCTGCGAGCGGACACTGACCTCGGGCTCGACGCCATAGGATCGGGATCGGATTATGAGGTCGAGGACGACTGTCGACCTTTGCACTGGCTGGACGGGATATTCTTCTATGCCGGGCGGACACTGCAGGACGACAACATCGTCTGATAGGCGGAGGAGAACTTGAACCGAGTGAGGCTGAGTCCTGACCCGCATCGGGGCGACCAGGAAACGGACCGGGTAGTAGCGATAGACGTATGCGGAGATGAGGCGTGAAGGAGCGAGGAGTACCGTTCCAGGCGTACGGTGACTCGGACCTACCAAGCTGGGTCAGAACACATACTGATAAAAGACAACGGCAACCGCGCGGACGTACCGAGTGCAACGGACGTAATTGCACAGGCTTCCTCGTTCGCCTCCGAGGAGGCGTGTCGGGAAACGTCCTCACGGCGCTCGAGGGTGCCGGACTCAGAGTCGGCGTCGGCACTCTCGGCTGCATGCAACCTCGGCTTGTAGACCGGCCATGCACCTGGTATGAAGTCGGCCTCCGTGTCGAAGAGATCTAAGAGAACATCCGAGTGCGCCTGCTTACAGTCTGGCTCGAGGGTCAGGCCCAAACCGGTTGTCGAGAGGTCCTGCAAGCTGGTGCCATCGTCTTCGTCGTCGAACGCACCGGGGACTCGTGAGTATTCAAGGAGGGTTCCGAGTCCAGCGTGCGAGAGGACATGCAGCTGCTCGCTGCACTGTAGCAAGTCTGTGGAGCGAGACCGGAAGCCGGAGGCGTTCCTAATCCCCGGGTGTCCAGATGCACCGCGACGGGGAGGGCCACCAACATCGTCTATGTCAGAGGCATCCTCGGGGATGAGGACACGCTCCGAGCCGTGCAAGCCCAGTGACTGCTCAGCTTCGGATCGGATGGACAGTTCGCGAGGGTTGGAGGCATCGAGGTTGTCCATCCGGGAGACACCCGCGGGTAGCGTGTTGCATACTTGAACATCGAAGTCCTCGTTCTCGACGTTGGCGCGTTCTGCAAGACGCGTACGGGGCGAGCGGTCTGGTTGGGTATCTTCATTCACGTTCCCGTGGAGCGCTTTGATGCCGAGCGTACGGCGGGACCCCGCCTCATCGGCACATGCAAGCGCCGAGTCGGAGACCGGAGAGAGGACATGTCCTCCTTGTGCATGCGCACGATGAAGCACGAAGATGTTTCGATCGTCCGACTGGTCAGAGAGGAGTCGGACTAGGATCAGATGTGGATGGATGGCCAGGCGTGGGATCACGAGGAGTGGATAAATGGAGCAATGGAGGTAACGATACGCGGAGAGAAGTTGCGAAGGAGTGAACAGCCCGGGCACGTAGGGAACATGGGCTGTCGAATGATGGGACCGTCAGGGAAAGAGCGAGTCCTATACAGACATGCAGGCGTACCGGGCGAGACAGAGCTGGGCCTTGAAGCTCCCAGTGGGCGAATGAGGTCGGAACCTATATGAACATCAGTGCAAGCCCAGTACTGCGCTAGTTAGTGCTGGAACGAACCTTGAATACTCCCGAGGCCCTCGTTTACAATTGACCAAGCAAGCCAAGAAAAATTTGTGCCCCCGAGTAAAGCCAAGCAAGGACTCCAAGAGAGCGTCGGCGGCGGACGGTCAACCATTCGCTGGTGTAGATGACGAAGAAGTAGTCTGCCAATATAAGATGCAGTTGAGGCCAAAAACCTGCGAAGTGTCCATAGTAGAGCGCGAGGAACGGGAACGGGACTCAAGGAGAGTATGCGGTCAGGTGCGAGTGTGAGAGCTAATACAGAGAGACCGAAGTAAGAAAATGAAAGCAGAGTGGCCATGGCGCTGCTCGACTTGAAGCGAGGGCTGCTGTGAGGGGAGCCTCACGCTGCCAGGGGGCAGGGATGGGACATGGGAGAACACGGGTCGGACTCCAATCATTTTATGCAAGTTGAACTGGGGAAGCATGGAAGTCGCTGTCGACGGTGTCGGAGTAGCTCTCGAAGGACGTCGCGGTTAGTGGATCGTCCCGAGCAGTCCGGCCCATCCCATGTACGAGTACACGTGACCGCGTCACGGCGTTCCCACGGTTGTACGCGTACTTTTGCTAGAAGTTGTCGCGTTTTCTGAGCAACGCCGTCGTGTCGGGGTTATATCACTCAACATCGACTATATACCCCGCCCCATACAGTTGCGAGCGCATGACCCTGGATCAGCTGGCCGACGGCACTTACGGCGTGTACGACCCCCAGGTCTTCGCTCCCTAACTTGCGTACTTTGCGGCCGTTCACGTAGTTTGCTCCGGAGAATTCGATTCCACACCGCCTTGCTGTATCATGTTCAGGGAATGGTGCTCCGGCATACCGTCCAGAGATTGCGGATGATATCGCTGTGACGCTTCGTGAATCCCCAGTTATATGGGAACTGCACGTTCATATCTTCTTGGCCCTCGCCGGACGCCCTCCTACCTCCCGCACTTCCTTGCCACAACGCCACCGTGCTCTTCTGCGGAAGCGCCACTTGCTCAGCCGGGTACTAGGTCCCTGGGTAGCCGGGAGTCCCATAGGTGTGTTGACTCTCTGACATCCGTTCATAACAGTCACTTGCAAAGGAGCCTCCTACTCATCGCCGGGATCGTTTCGAAATCCTTCTAGCTTCCGGTGAGCTTCCCACCGCTCGCTTCTGAATCGCAGCTGGTCTAGGCCGGTCGGCCCAAGCGCCTCTCCCGAGCCGTGATCATGACTCGAATTCGATCTGACTCGTTCGTAAGCGACGTAACGCAAACCTTGCTCACCATGGCGTACAGAGTCGACATCTCAAGTTGTTAACCGTTCCCATCCTGATTGTGAGCTGTTCACGCATTCAAGTCTCAACTGCGGCTTGAGTAGTTCCGATACGTGGCTGACTCGTCAGACCCGTGCAGTGGGAGGGCGATCTCAACGATCGCCTGGGTTCGCCGTCCGGAACAGTCAGGCGAGCTCCAGCAAGCACAAACTCAACTGGCGGACCCAATTCTATCCAATCTCCGTCCGCAGCGTGGTTCGCCATTGAATCAACCAGTCGCGTCATGTGGGCAGCGATCAGCGCCATAGTCGAGTCATGAACTTAGACTAGTCGCGCGTATGTCACAGGTGGTATATAAAGCGCGTTCATGGTCGACACGACGAGACACACAGCTCAACTCAGTAGAACTCAGAGCTCTCTACAGCGAGTACGTTCTCCCATGCTGTCCTTGCATGTGTATATGAACTCACCATCCCTTTTGCTGCCTTAGCACGACCCGCGACCGACGATGACAGCAAATCAACTGGAAACAGACAGCTCGCAGCTGAACGCTTTATGGCTTATCACGCGGGACAGGACCCCGGGGAGGTATGCACCATCGAGTCTTCTTCAAGCACTCTAGTTGCTTATCGTGTCTTGAAGCTGCCTCCCCCGCCGTCGGCACCCGCGGCGCTCAAAAGAACGTTCAGCGCACTGAACGCCGCACGTTCGACTGCACCCGATGGCCAACATGACTCCGGCGGCAACACCGCGGCACTCCCGGCAGCTATCGCCGTCGCCGTCTTCGTCGTCGCGACCCTCGTCGTGCTGAGGGTCATCCGTAGGGTCCGCCAGAACCGCGAGGCTGATTCTGCACGCGGTCAGTACGACACACTGCTCGAGCAGCCCCGCCTGTGGGAGGTGCGCCTCTCCCGTGCGGATAGACAGGGCAGATGGTCCGACTTGATGGTAAGTACTTGGATCTTCCCCTTTGCGGCAGGGATCTTGCTTATTTTGTATTACATTCAGCCTGTTGCGGCAGAATATGTGCAAGGCGCGAACGCCATAACACTCTGCCCTACCGGGTGGCCGATGGAGCGCATTGATCTACCGTCTGCAGGCCAATCAAGCAGGAGCAGCGAGGATTGCCGCGATGAGCGAGCAGCCGGATCTCGTCTGTGTGTCGCGGTGCTTGTCACGATGCCGGCGCAGCCTGAGAGAGGCCGCCCCAGTGCTCTTGATCTCCTAGCTATAGGTGTTCATTGGTAGACACCATCGTCCTCTGAACTTACTGCATCGATTTCGCGAGTCGCGACCCTGTCAGCTGTTCTCTTCACTCGAATCGCTGTACAAAAAAGCGCCGAAGTGGCAATACGATGAGCACCGCAAGGGTGCAATCTATACTGACCTGGTTTGCCTCGAATCGACTAGACGTGGACCCGTGCTTCGCACGGCGTTGACTGGGGCTGACGGTCGTACTCGGAGGTCTAACTCCGACCAAGAACACGCTGGTTAGCAAAACATTGATTTTGGTTCCTCGTGCGGCGGCCCGGCGGGCAGTTTAACAAAAGGCCCTTGCCCGCCTGCACGGCAGGCGAGCAAGGGCCCCCCTTTCTCTAGTCTAGTAAGTAGTACCACTTCACCCGTGCCTCGCATCCATGGCGTCGCGAAGGGCCCTGTCAGTGTCACCAACATCAACGCGTCTGGGCGACGATTCACCGGGGCTTCGTCAAAATGACCGTGGCGGGGCTCCGAGAGCGCCGCGACTGGGCGCGATGAAGGAGTACGTATGAAGGTCGAGCAGACGGCGCTTTCACTACAGTATCCATAAGTACTTTGAGCTGACGGAGAGTGTAAGTGCTGCTCTCAAATACTGCTCGGATTCCCTCACGGAATTTGCGAGAATCTTGACACTTTCGCTTTGCTGACGTCATCGCTACCATGGCCGTATTTGAGGCCGACCTGCAGTTCCCCCGCCCGCTGTCTGCAGCTGCTGCTGCCTCCCCGCGGGGTTCCTGGCCAGGCTTGGTTGTGCGTCGGGCAGTCACTGTGGTCAGGACGTGACATGACGGCGAGCTGGCTGCCTTAGCAGGCAGGTGCTACCTTCTATACTCGGAAGGTGTCGCCTTCCTGCTTTGGCAAGTGCAACCTTCTATACTCGGCAGGTGTCACCTTCCTTTTTGGATTGAGCTCGTTTACTATAGAAGATGTACCTGTATGAAGCTTAAAATTCAGGACTTGAAGGTCAAGTATCTACTTGCACTCCAAGAGTGCCAAAAGGATACAATGGTTAGGACCATTGACCACCGCAGGGGTCGAACCTGCAATCTCCTGATTCGTAGTCAGACGCGTTGCCATTACGCCAGGCGGCCATGTAAATACTGTTCTATTGGCTTGCATTGGCCTGCCCGTGAATGTGACGCGCCTTTTAACCATCAAGATTGTTGAATGCTCGATCCATCATCTCTCCTAGTACTGTGGCCGACTGTAAGTACATCCGAGGCAAGTTTCAACAACGTCGGCGTACGGATGAGCGAATATCGAAAGGCAGTGTTCCGGGTGGGCTCACCTGAGGTAACGACAGATGAGTACCATACGAACGCCCAATCATTCAGCTGAAACGCGAAATCGGAACACGTACAGACTCTGTGAGTTTTTGTTTCCTCGAGCTCTGTCCTCCGTTTGTACCTGAACCCCTCCACCTGCTGGCTCGCCCGCTCATGGTTCGTGTCAGCGCTCATTCAATTGTTCTGGGCGGCGAGTATGTCGGGCGCAACACCAGGTGACAAGACACGGCGGACACCCCTAACCGCAATTCGTGGACGCTCTGCTCCTGGTCGCGGTATTAAAACCTGAGGCTAACGTCCGCAAACCGTCAATTCACCACTTTACAGTTGCGCAACGTCGAAGTGCACTGCGACCACTCTTCACCACCTCCCGTGTCTGCAGATCTGCAATAATCCCCTCGTCCTTATGGGCACTCCCGTTACTACCCCCGGCAGCCCCCATGGCAGAACCTCTGTCCAGCTGAACGACTTGCCAGTGGCGAGTTTCAGCCCGGCGGGCGGCCTCGTTGACGTCGGCCCAGTCGATCCGAACTTCAAAGGTGTCAACAGCGCCGTGGCAGGCACACCCGCCGTTTCGCCTCCCACTCCCGGCCACGACGGATGCGTCGCTGAGCCCTTGACCGACTCATCTCCTGCTCATCCGAGCACCCCCGCTTCAGATGGCACGGGCCCACCGTCGCCCCCCCACGGGCACGGTCTGCATGTCCTTGACGGCGGAATTGGGTTTCACGGCGATGACGCCGCTCCCCCTTCCACCCCGACCCACGGCCACGGTCTGCATGTCCTTGACGGCGGAATTGGGTTCCACGGCGACGATGCCGCTCCCCCTTCAACCCCGACCCACGGCCACGGCCTCCACGTCCTAGACGACTCAGATCCCTCATCCCCCACCCACAGCCATGGGTTGCACGTCCTCGAGGAGCCGAGCTCCAGCCCGGCGCGGCTCCCGCTACAGGAGGGGAGGCGTTGCGTAGGGTTCCTTGAAGTCTTCGTCGACCCACGGGCACTTTGACACAGTCGAAATGAACGTTGAATTTCAGCTCTATATTATTAGGGAGGAGCGTACTAGTTGTGGTTATCTTTTCGTTCAGCATATGCGTCTGCCTGTTTGCTTCCTTAAATTTTGGACTCCTACACTACTTAATCTTGTTATTATATCGCTGCGAGTCTTCACTCGTCCACTACCTGCATGCGTCTATCCATTTGATTTACGCACCGGAAAGAACTGTACTCTCGCTTTGAGCAGGCGTGTGAAGCTGTCAGGGTCTAAGACGCATGTGGGACAACGGTCCCGACTGGACGACGGTTATATCAGATCTAATACGTGTGATCAAGTAGCGTGACAAAGCGTTGAGAGCAGAGTATAGAACATAAACATGATGTACTACTAGTAAGTACCACCTAATAGTCTGTCTATCAGACCACAAATCAACCAATTAGCGAGACCTCAGACGCCACGAACAAAACGAGAGTACTAGGACGGATAGAATGGTGCGAGAGGTGTATAGGAACGTACGACAACAAAAGAAGGCATTAATCAAGGAACGTGTACGATACCTCACATAGTATATCATGTGTCGCGCATGGGGTGAGACCGCCGATCATCATGCGGCGGCGGCTGGCGGTGTCTGCGCCGTCTCTTTCTCCACATGGACCTTCTCCGCGGTCGGACGAGGCGGTGGAGACCCGGACCCCGCATTCACCGCCGCGTGAGCGGCCGCCTGAGCTGCGGCCGCTTCACGTTGTCTCGCCCGCTGAGCCGCCCGGACTTGGTGATGTTTCGACTTCCCGGCAGCAGCCTCGGCGACCATACTGAGCGCAATCAAAGTCATGAGTTGGATTACGCCCCAAGGATGAAAGCTACAAGGTCACGTACCGCTCGAGCTCCCGGCGTTCCTCGTCGGTTTCGTCGGGGACTGTCGACTTGAACACAGCGCCGATCAAGAGAAGACCCTGTGTGATGCTGTGAATACGATGGCAAGCGAGCAGAAGTGGATCGATACGGACCTTCGCCCGGTTGTAGAGCACCTGGTCGGGGACTCCTGGCTCCTTGAGTACGCGGTCAACGACCTAGGTGTCACCGGCACAGTCAGCGATGACCCATCGGAAAGGAAACGTGAATCTCACTTCTCGGAGGACTTGCGACACCTCGAAACGAGTTCCTCGCCACGATGCAAGCATGATCTACCCATATATCAGTTCTTGAAGCTCTTGACGCAGAACAGCTAGGCAGTGAACGTACCTTGCCCGTGACGTCNTTCTTGAAGCTCTTGACGCAGAACAGCTAGGCAGTGAACGTACCTTGCCCGTGACGTCCTCTTCCAAAGCTCTCAGTTCTTCCTCAGCAAGCTCCCCCTTTAACTGGAGCTTCTCCATTTCCTGAGCGACAATGCGATTCAGCACGCATGCGCAACAGCCCATGCGAAGAGACCCACCGCTATTGTCTGCTGTACGCCGATACTAAACTCCTGTGAGCGAACGAGCACAAGAGGAACGCATTGCCACTCACGCGCTGCCGATGACACCCCACGCGTCCTTCGCCATCGCACCCTTCTCCTTCAGTCTAGAGAAGAATCCGGGGCTGCGCGAAAGTCAGCAAACACCCGCCTGCGATAACCACCGGCTACTCACATCCCAAGGAATTTCCTGCTCTTGAGGAACGACGTCGCCTTCATCATGTAGACGTTGCCAATCGTATGCAGCAGCTCCACGCCGAAGCTCTCCAGCTTCATGTCGTCTGCCTCGCTCCGCATCCTGCGCTCGAACGCCGCCGTCTCGGGGTCGTCCTTCGCGCCCGGGTGCTGCGCTTCGACGAACGGCCGCAGCCGGTCCACGAGCTTCTTGGACAGCGTCTCGATGCGCTCCTCCATGTTCTTCCGCCGCTCCTCCTCGAGCTCCTGCAGCTTCTTCTTCTGCTCCGGGCTCAGCTTCGCGCGTTTCTTGCCGTGCGCCTCCT
>WJSG01019496.1:0-24073 GCA_016618145.1 Sanghuangporus lonicericola
CCGAGTTGTCCTCGTATCCCAGTGAGCTTCCTCTGCCAAGTAGGCGACGTACTCGTGAGAGCTAAAGGCTCCCTTCACCCGCTCAGACATTGAGATGGCGAGGAGCGGTGTCCGAGTCTGCCGCTGTCAAGCCTTCCTAGCACGAAGTTGAATCCAACCCAATGAGACGGTGTACTAGTATCGTCCGCACATGTATATGAAGCGAGTCCTCCGTGAAGGCTTTCATATCTTCCTCCTGCACGGCTGCAACTTGCCATGTCCTCACGATCGGGAACGAGCGCAGCCGGCATTGTGGAGACGTATGAAGGCTTGTGAGCATCCGAAGGACTAGTATAAGTATGGGAGGGTCAGTCACATCTGATTTGGTTCTTTACTTCAGTATCATCGACAACTGTCTTGGCCTCGGAGCCCTCGGTACGTCCTCCAGATCCACACGCAAAGGTCCCTGATGACAATCGTGATTGCGCTCAGCATTTCTCGTGTACGAATATATGATCACGTTCGAACGCGAGGTGAACCTATTCTGGGAGAGCAAGATGACGGGCGCAGTTGTGCTCTTCCTCCTGAACCGCTACACAGTCCTCGTCACGTCCATTTTGGCCGTCTCCGGCATCGTGGTGGAGTTTCCGGCATCGGTGCGCACGCTTGC
This sequence comes from Sanghuangporus lonicericola, assembly GCA_016618145.1. Lineage (NCBI taxonomy): Eukaryota > Fungi > Basidiomycota > Agaricomycetes > Hymenochaetales > Hymenochaetaceae > Sanghuangporus > Sanghuangporus lonicericola. The sequence goes on from WJSG01019496.1 coordinate 650, forward strand.
TAGTCGGTCGTTGTCTCCCGTTGAATGCTGACGACTCTTCAGAGCTGTGGCCGCATGGCCAAGGTGACAAATGCATTCGCTATGTTGCAATACATACCCTGGGCTGGTGAGCACGCTGCTGGCACGTATCCTATACCCCTCTTACTTGGTGCCTCATCAGCATTCTCCGCGATACGGGTATATGCCTTGAGCAGCAACAGCGCCTGCATGCTCCTCATATTCATACTCTCCGTCGCTCCGGCGGGAGCTGCGTTGGTGCGACCCATCACAATGTTCAAGTTCTCACTTTCAGCAACGGTGTTTACACTCCTAACAGGTCCACCTTGCCCTCGGCCTGACCGGAGAGATAGACCCCGTGTTCGGGTGTATCGTGTTCGACCCGACCACTCCGGACATAGGCCACAAGTAAGTCTCAATCTGCTCGTTCATTTGATATATTCTGACAGTGCGGCTGCCAGGCGTGCGTACCTCCCTCTGTGATGAAGTACTCCGTACTCATCATGTACCTCGCACCAGTCACAATTGGGTCTCGCACGTGTCTCATCCTTGCAGACGCACTCATCATCCTGATCACTTGGAGGGCGATTCCGCGCAGGAGATGGACGCACAGCCATTCTTCGAGTTTCGGCAGCATCCTGGTGTGGAATGGTACATCTTTGATCTTCTCGCTTTCGTATCGGAGTTGCTGAACCGCGCGACGGATACTTGTAGGCACCTTGTACTTCGTGTGAGTGATCTAGTGCTCCTACTGCTCTCTTGCATGTGGGCTCATCAACATCGGCTTCCGCAGAACCCTACTCGTTCTGAATCTCCTCCACTTGATCTTCACTGTTGTCTCGGTATGCGTGATTCCCTCTGACCAGGCTATGTCGGGTACTGACGAATTTCGTACAGGTCTCCGCACCCTTTCAAGCGGCGAGCTATGTGATCCTCTTCATTCATCCGTACGTCCGCTTACTCCAGGTCTCGCCGTATACCCATACACCACCACTGAACCGCTCCCCGCGGACAGTATCACAGGGATCCTCGTCTCGCGCTTCCTCTTCGATCTGCAAGGCGCCAACCGTCAGGCTCTCCATCTCGACTCGAAGAACGGCCCAATGTCATTCTCCACATACATGTCGGACGGCTCATTATCGTTCGCGCGCGTCATCGGCTCCCTCGGGTCGTCTATCCCCTCAACGTCCATGTACAGTGATGACCCCGACTTCGACTCTGCAAGCCAGACTACCGAAGAGTCTACCAGCAGCCCCACGCCATCCGTTGTGATCCACATCACCCGGGAGACTACGGTCGAGCTCGGGTCCCCGGACATGTCTATGCTCGGGTTGCACTCGGTGCCGCTGGCGTACGACGACGATGATACAGGCGTACCGTATTTGCACGCGCGGAAGGTGACATTCAACGATAGAGTGGTTGTGTCAGGCGTTCAACCGTGACGGCTCAAGTGAGGAGGAGACGGGGGAGTATACCCGAGGCTGACCTGCGCAGGGTCATGATATTATTCGATCCGATTATGTATGATTGTATGACGGGGATGTGTTGCAGGATACCTGTTGGCTCTGTTCTATCTCCACGGCACTTCTACCGCATCATGCGACCATCCCGCCTGTCTGACTAGCTACCGGCGTGTCATCCAGAACCGCGTCTGGTTCAATTGGCCGCGAGACACCAGCGACTGACAGTGGTTCGCCCACAAAGCGCGCCTCTTCCATGACATCCAGAGGCCCCATTGTGCCATTCCCTGCATCCGACTCATGTACCGACGTCTTGGGAAAGGAATCGTCTTTGTCCGACTCTGAATTCACGCTAGTCCGGAGGTCAATAGTGGCGCCGATCGACCCTAGCGCCCTCTTGACGAAGCTCAACGAGCCGGTAGAGTCTACAGCGATGTGGAGCGGGTCGTCCGAGCTGAGCTTCACGTCCTGTTGGTTGGACTTCTGGAGGTCGATCAGGAATCGATATGTGAGTACCGTGGTGATCCTAGGAAGCGGACTTAGAGGGCGCAAGCCGAGTTCAAAGGGGAATACAGTGCGTGGGCTCACGGGTCGGTGTATCTGGTCATGTAGCTCGTCTCCGCGATTGCAGTCCCCTGAGAATCGAGGTGATTGAACATGGTGCCAATCTTTGAGCGCGAGCAGACGCACACTGAGGAGGGTTTGTAGCAACAGGACGATGTGAACTGCGTTGAGGATGAAGAGGATTCTGTGATTATTATGAGCAAGGGGATGGGGTGCCCGAGACAAGCAATGGTATCGGTCGTCGTACATGAAGTAGATGGACCCTGATCGTGGATTATATCCCCGCGAATTAGCTGACATGTGGTCTGCACATTACAAAACAGCGCACCGTTCCACAGCATGATAGCCGTAAGCGTCCTCCCCGCTGGTCTCGCGGCACGCGTAATCTGCAGTCCGGTAAACAGAGTGCGCCAGGTGATGTAGACGAGGGCGCCATCGGAGATAATCAGGCCTCCCCGTGAGACGCACAGCACTGCGAACAGATGTCAGAAGTACGTGCGTTACTCAGGAGATGGGCCGCTTCTGTGGATTTACACCTACGACTTGCACCATACGGGTAAGACGTAGGTATCGGCTCTCGCGCTCGGGACGACGTACATTATGTACTGCAAGTCTGTGACCGAGACCTCCGCAACACATCCGTAGGGCTGGACGAGCGCAGTGGTACCGAGCACCCATTGAGCCTAGGTAGACTTGGTGAGCACCCAGCCCCAGGTCACAAGCAAGGATATCATAGGTACCACGTTCGCTGCAATTGGGGAGAATGATAGCACGAAGATTGTCGCGGCTAATCGCCAGTTCCTGCTTAACGCGTACCCTCGCAATCCGGTGAATACTGGAAGAGCAGGGTCAGTCCTTCGTTAGCGTCCTTAAAACAGGCCACAGCCGAAACCGACGTGCGTACCAGCGATGGGTATGTACCGGACAATCTGAAAGGACAAGACGGAGAAGATCTCTACCTCGCAGCTGGGATGGATCAGTGGAAGTTCAGAGTGTGGCCGGCCATGAGCTAATCAGAGAGAGATACCTCTACAATCAGATACGTGAGGCAAGGTCATACAGCTCTCGAGGTGCAAAGACTTACTTTGGCAGAAAATTCTCTGTTGTGCAGCATATTGTGAATGTACAAGACGTGCAGTGCGAGGTTGAGGTACCGCGTCGCGTAGAACAGAGCGGATGCTCCACTGAGATTGCGACTCCAGAACAAACTGACTTCATTCCCAAAGGTGAGGAAGTAGTCAAAGAAGACAAATGCTGGACACATCTGTGGTGAGAATTGGCCGGACATGATGAGTACTTATATTGAGCGCACCTGTCACCGAAGAGTTCTGGATATTCTCGTCTCGGCTGTGGTTGAGAAATACAAGGAGTCAGTAGTTCATGAGGCTACACTCATGGTATCGGGACGAGGAGCTCACGTAGCTCTGCAGATTCGTCTCCAATAGTCCTCCTCGGTTGTGGAGGGTGTCATCGAACCCGCCCTCGTAGTGATGGCAGTATCGAGTTAAGGCGCGCTCTTGAGCTGACGGGGGCGATAGTAGAGTCCGCTCTTGCATCTTATACTATCCCTACATAACAGGAACTTAACTTGTACGGCATTGAGGGAGACGGCAACCTGCCGCCACCCGCTCGCGATACGGTGAAGTGGCGCGGGAGTTGCCGGGCGCGTTCAGATTCGTTTCACCGTATTTCTGTCGTCGCAACCACGAGTTATTTTGACCTCAGGAATGTCTGTACCACACTCAAAATGTATCACATCCTCACGAGGTCAGCCTAGTAGACAAGTTGCGCCGTCCTAGGAGGTAAGTATGTACTTGCATTGTGTTCCTCGTACTGCTCAGCTTCGGACTCTGCTCATTGTATGCTCAGGATGTAGCATCTCAATGAATTCATATAGACATCAACGAAAGCTCGTTCCACTTGCCATGGAGGTCTGGACGTACCCCCGGGTATGACCATCCGACAACCCCGGGACCCGGGTACTGTACTCTACGCAGTGCGCAGTATGATGTGTGGCCGGGAAGCGTTCGAACGTACGTACTCTACAACGGCGGGCGTATGTGTGGATGTACACCGCTTCAAACCCTCAAGCTCATGTGAGACCTGACATATGTCACAGCGTCAAGGGAGATTCTCGTCCGACTCGCTCGATCCCACTGGGCGGTAAATACGAAGACGATTCGGCTGTTGATCGCACTCCCCGGTCGGCTTGAGCTCACGGTGGTTCACGGGTTCACTGCAATCTGGCACGTCTCGCGACCCCGCGGAAAGTCGTACTCGGGCCAAGAATGCTTGCCATTTCCGCCTATCGTCGAGACACAAGACTCGGAACCATATAAGTTGATCAGCTGTGACTCGAACGTTAGTCTGCGAGACCTCCCGGTTGAACAAACACCCACTACACGTTGTACCGCGGCAGCATCCGCACGTCCAAACCCCGTACCGAGCCCGAATCCCCGCTCGCCACAGACACACCCGACGCACAAGTCGAAGCCGAAGCCGTACTCCGCAGACTCAGCGCCGTCTTCCGCTTCCCTCTCCTCCCCAGCCCTTCGCCTGCCAGTAACCCCGATCCCGTACTTCCACCGTGGCCAAGGATCCCGACCTCCGAAGCCGCCTGCACTGGATCTCGTCCATCCCAAGTCGCCCTCTTCTCCTTCAGGCTCGCCCGCCGCTCGGGTCCGCGCACCGCCGACAGCGAGACGAGCCGCTTGAGCTTGAGCTTCGTCGGGCTCTTCGGGTTCTCCGAGTCCGACTCCGCGGTGGGGCGCGCCTTGAGGCTCAAGCTCCTCCACCACTTGTCCTTCCCCTTCCCCGTCTCCTGTCGCACGCCCACCTCGGCTAGGGAATGGGCGTACGACGAACGCACAGACTCGGCGTACGTAGACTGGAAGGTGGAGAAGTGGTCGAGCGAGGCCTCCTCGAGCGACTCCGACTCCGACGACGGGAAGACCACGCGTGGAAGCTCGGCCGGCACCTTGCGCTCGGTCTGCGGGCCAGCTGAGGAGTCGACAGCGTCCGCGCTCACGAGTGTTGAGCTGGCAGACTGAGACGTAGATGACGAAGAGGAGGGGTAGGACGATAACGACAGCAGGGGCAGGGCGAACGGCTCGAATAGTCCCGCAGGCAGGTCGAGCGCGGGAACCACTTCTTTCGCTCCACTGGTACTGGTCGAGGTGCTTGACGGGGAGGGGAGTTCGGGAAGTTTGAAGTCTCCAAAGAGGTCCGAGGATAGGTCTAACGTACTCGGGGTATGCGAGGACGGCTGCCGCGACGAGACGCTCCGGCTGCCCAAGGTCGAGGTCGAAGCCGTGACCGAGAAGCCCGAGCTGACGCACGTCTCGAAGGTGTCCACCGAGAGGTCCGAGTCGTCCTTGAGGTGCGCGATCAAGCTCTGCAAGGGCGGGGTAGCGGCACGTGGTATCCGAGTTGGAGTCGGAGGCGGCTCGTAGGTGTAGGTGTGTGGACGTTCCGGCTCACGGATATCGACATCCCTGTCCGTGGCGGCCAAAGCTAGTCGCCGCGTTCGCCGCTGCGACACGACACGCATGATGTACGGGTACCGCTTCGACGAGGAAGAAGAGGTGGGCGAGGCAGATTGTGTGTCCCCGTCTGCATCATGGTCGGCCTCGGGTACGCGCACGGGCGAGGCATCCGGCTCGGGCTTGAGGTTGTCGTCGTCGTGTTGTGTGTTGCCCTCGGACCTCGTACTGCAGCTGGCAAAATTAGGAGATACCTGAGTGTGTGGCTCGGATGAGGAACGTCGTGGTCCTCCGATGCGATATGCACCGGGCGCAGTCGTTGCAGGGACTTGCAATCGTTCCAGCCGTGGTCGGCCTACTGGTAGCCCAGACCTCCAAACCACGGTGCTAACCATGGTTGCATGAGGTGGGTTCGAGGCGATGGCGTTTCGAGAGAGCGGAAAATTGAGCTGGGGACGCAATTCCGAGGCCGCATCTGGAGGCGCGGCGGAAGCTAATGCCACCCCCTGTACGAGTTCGGGCGCGTTTAGGGGCTTCCCTTGCTCGTTAGAGCAAGGCTCTCACCCACCGTAAATGTGTTCAAGTTTTTTTGCTACGTCATCGTTTAGTCAATAATGCTTAGTCATGTGCTTGCTTAGTCATTATTGTGCAGGATTGCGGGCGTCGCGTCGACTCGCCTTCGCCATGCCTCGAGTCTCTCTCTTCCGCTCTCTCTCGCGCTCTGTGCTTGATCGTGTTCCGCCGTTTTCGCACTGTGAACTTGAATCTCGGTCGTCACGTCATTAGCCCAGCAGTTGCCAGCAAGCGGCAAAACTCCCATACTTACAGGGACTCAAGCACCACCGCGACTACATATTCCCGCCGACAAAGATGCACGATGCACTTGCGACCAGCCATGAGGAGGCTGCCAAACGAAGTCTGGGAGTGTGATTGGGAAGGAGGATAATCCGTCGTCCTAACTGGACGCGTGGGATGGGATGAAAGTTCGTTTGTGTGAGTGTTCAGTCTGTATGATTCTGCATGTCTATGCACGCGACGTCGGTCTGAGGCGTGTTCTCATTGTGCCTCAGTCCGACACATGTTCATGTAGTACCCAATTCGGACCCGTGCGCCCTCTGTGCACCTGTCCGAATTGGGAACAACGAACCAGCGCTGAAGGCACAGTCGCGCACGTCAATCTTGCAACTGTGATGGTCGTGCTCGCAAAGCCGCGGACGAGCTCATGGTCGACGCGCGAAGGAGCTCAACAAACCAGCGCTGAAGGAACAGCCGCGCACGCTACGCGGAAGTCGAAGCTGGTGGTCGATATTGGAAGTGTGTGACGGTCGTGCTGGCTGCGGACGAGCTCATGGTGGCATTCTTCGAGCTCGTAGTCGCAGTCATGCTCTCGGAGCTTGCAGCGCTGAAGGAACAGCCGCGCACGCTACGCGGAAGTCGAAGCTGGTGGTCGATATTGGAAGTGTGTGACGGTCGTGCTGGCTGCGGACGAGCTCATGGTGGCATTCTTCGAGCTCGTAGTCGCAGTCATGCTCTCGGAGCTTGCAGTGCTGGAGCTCGTACTTGCGGTCGTGCTCGTAGTTGCGATCAGGGTGCTCAAAACTCGTTCATGCTCGCAGAGTTCATGCATGTACTCGTGGTTGTCTGGAAGCTCGCGATCGTGCTCATAGTCGTGTAGGAGGTGGCTCGAAGACTTCGTCACGTTCCCGCTGATGGATGCGGTGCTCGCCGTCGTCCTCGCAGCGCTCAAAGACTTGATACTAGTCAGATTCTTTGATATCAGCCATGTCGTACATGTCAACCATCTTACTGCAATAAAATTCCAAAGTCATTGTCGCTGCAACGAGAGTCTCGACAAAGGCGATGTGTACTATAAAAGGACATTGTTCAGTGGGTGAACAAATTCTATAAAAGGAACACATACCAACGCCCACAGCGCAGTGGAGAGCCACGTAAAAAGGCTGCGCTACCATGCGGTCCCACGGCTCTGACCCACTCATTGCTTGCTGCAGTCACAAACCAGTGAAGAGTGAGTAGGTTTGACCTTGCGCTTATAACATGTACTCACGTTATTCGCCCGTAGTATGCACGTCAAGTCCCTGTTTCATGCGTTCCCACCAAAGCGTTGTTGCCTTGTCCAGTTCGTCAAGACGCTCGTCCTCTTGCACCAACATGGCATCCACAGGTTGTCGAAGGACATCAGGATCAAAATCGCGAAGTAAGCGAATTGTTTCTCTTCCTGAACTGCGGGAGAGGGCAACATAGATGTTGAATAACGTTAGCCCTCCTCCGGGAGGAGTAGCAATATCGACTATGACGCAAGTCAGAGTCTGTCCTTGTGAGCGATAGTCTGTAAATGCATATGCCGCCGTCATCGGAAGCTGACGACGTTTCACGGTCTTCTTTACTTCCTGTGTCCCTTCGACTCCTGGGATCCGTTCTTCGAGAACGATTTCGAATGTCTTCGTCATTGGCTCGATTGGAATGACGCACTCTGGTAAGCCTTCCAGTGCTGTTGCTCGCGTGCGGTTCAACCTGACCAACACGTACGCAGGTGGCTTCTTCAGAGTGACCACGGGGGTATCCGGAATCGGTGGTTCGTCCTCGTCCAATATGATATCCACAATTTCCCCCCTTGCTCCGTTTGCGACGTCCAAGTCTGTCATCACGTTCACGGTCACCATCACCTTCATGCCAACAGCGAGCAGAACCTCATCCGGCAAACCAGCCTTCTCGCGTCTCCCGCGACCACGCGTTCTCTTCGACGCTGCAGCGTAGCGCTCCGTGGTGGTGAGTGGCCGTCCGGAAATTGAGTCATCCGCAGGGCAGACGAACATCTGAACTCCACGACGCGCACAATGCTTCCTTGTAGCCGCTTCGTTCCACTGCATCCGGACAGCGTGTCGAGGAGTAACCAACGCAACGTCGCGCCATGGATCAGACTCGAAATCAGGAATGGGGCATTCGGGATTGGTGAGGACCAGTTTTTGGAGCATCTCAATGTCCTCTCCACTGACCTCGCCGTTACGCAGGCGTCGCAAAAATCCCACCCAAACGGGATCCGTCACCCTGACCTGCTCCGTGAGGCGCACGACCACTTTGAATTGTTCATAGATCTCGCGACCTACGGCGTCGTCCAATCGGTGACGGTTCTCCATGAGTTCGAAGTGATATAGCGGTGCGTTCTTAGCAGAGACAACCGGAGGAAACTGATGGAAGTCTCCACACAGTATGACATTGATTCCACCGAAAGGCTTGTCAAGATCAGCAGTGCCAGTCTTGCCGATGGAGATGTTGCGCGACAGATGTGCGAAAAAGGAACGAGAGAACATTGAAATCTCGTCCAGAATCAGATACGAAATGTCTCGGAGCATCTCTGCGAGTTTCTTTCGTCCGTCTTCAGAAATCGTACCCCCGCGCAAAGGGATCATCCCAATGACGTGCGTGGTCTTGCCGTCAATCAGAGACGCAGCGATTCCCGTATACGCTCCCTTCAGCAGTAGGCCGCGCTGTCCCTTGACGTCGAACATCCGGGTCACGGTTTGAATCACCATCGACTTTCCCGTCCCCCCTTCTCCTTGGATCTGCATCAACAGTTGCGGTACGTCCTTTCCAGCCAAGGTTTCGTCCAGGTGCCAACAGATGATCTCAAAAGCGCGCCGCTGAGCAGGCAGAAGATGAGAAGCCTCAACTGCTTCAATAGCAGCTTCAGGTCCTAGTTCCTCCCGTTGAGACACTTGTCCGCCGTGACTGTCACTCGCCCCGTCCATTTGAAGGATTGACACATCAGCGGATGAGCCGGACCCGACAAAAGGATTGTCAGGTAAGCTTTCGTCACCAGACGTCCCGCTTGCTTGCCTAGCTAAAGCTGTTCGCCACTCTGCTAGCCTCCGGAGATCATCTCCAATAGGAGGACGAGCGGTAGGGACCCACGAGTGTTCGACTGCAGTGAATAACCCTACAGCCTCCCCGATCTCCACCGCAACACGACCGTGATTGCGATCAGCACTGCGGACTTGCGAAGCGACCGCAACTTGCACCATCTCCTCTGTGATAGCATGCGAACCATCGGAAGTATCGCCCGGTAATCCATGGCCGTCAACCTCCATATCATCGATTTCATCGTCACCTGCAGTTCCTTCAAACCACGCATGTTGTTCCTCTTCACGCGTTTGGTCTGCTGCGATCTTCGCCATATGGTAGTGTTCAATGTTCGACAACATGTTGCGAATCGTCTGATCGGCCAATTGAAAGAAGGCATCAAAAGCCGCCTTCCACGACGAGTACCCTGCACGCAAATCCTCCAACTTCCTCCAGGGCTTGAACAGCATCAGCATCGCGGCACCATACAGCTCTGCAGAGTCCAGATCGCTTTCACGAGGAAGAGTGTGGTAGCCGATGAAGTCAGGAAGGGTATTATGCCCTTTGGAGCGAACAACCCGGACAACAGATTCGCTTTTCGGATGATCAGGTGAGTAGTCCACTCGGGGGTTAGGACTTCTGCCCCGTTGCCCGTTTCCATCTTCATGCTCGAGATCTTCATCCAGGTCCTCTTCACCATCGTCTCCAAGTCCACTGCGACGTGAATGTGCATCGCCTTTAGCACGCTCGTATGTCTCCGTAAAGAACTGCACCAAATTGTAGTGCTCAAGAGCAGCGCCGCGCAACTCGTAGTCAGTCACTTGCGACCGCGCGACCAAGACACCTCGGGAATTGGCTTCGATGGTGACACTGTCTTCTGCGCCCTCAGTTTCTTCCTATGCTCATGTCAGCAACTCTTCGTGCGTTGTTATATACTACAGTCACAATCCACTCACCTGCTGGACGCTTTCCGACGTGCGTGCATCATCAGAACTTCTGTTCTCATGACTCGCGAAGACTTCATCAACAGTGTCGTTTCGCCTGGGAAATGATTGAACTGTAAGTATATACACAACTCTCGTACACAGAGTCCTTCTACTAACCTGTTGCTCGTCCTCAATGAAGGGTAGCTCCGAAGCAGATATCCAAGGAACGTAGGCCAGAATATGGTCGCATAGTGATGGGACTTCTTTGTATCGCCCCACCCCATCAGGTAAGAGTGTACCATGGGTGCTGGCAGTTCTTGCTGACGATTGAGGACATTGATTGACCGGAACAGCAACATACGAGCGTTCTCTTGAAGGTCATGACGATATGTCGTGTCCTGAAAATGATACGCCAAGCCCTTTGCCAACAGCGCAGAACTGTTGTACGACTTCCCCTGCTTCTTCGCGGCATATCCAGCAACATAGAAAGTGATGTTGTTCGTCTCGCGAGTATTGGTGAGCAACTTGCCGTCATTATTGCAACGACAGTAGACTGAGAACGACGGAACATAGCTGTTCAGATAGCCATATGTTCGCCGTGATCGCCACTCTCCAGTCTCCGTAACGTGATCGGTTTCGGAAAGCGGCCATGGAGCTCGACGCTTGCACTTCAATACGCCCCTCCGGTCAGATCGCAGACACGCCCTCGAGCACGAATGGATCTGCTTCGTACGAACGACATCCACTTCCAACTTTCTCGCGGCGTCCTCGTAGTTGGGATCGTCCGGATGCGGCGGCCGACAAAATGCAACCTCGGGGTTCGCAGGTACTCGGGTGAGGTCGTCCACAGATGAGAGTTCATCAAGGTGAGATCGGAAGTGAGCTCGAATGAATGTAGCAACCTTCGCACGGAATGCTTCGCTCTGCAAGAGCGTCTTCATTTCGTCCGCACTAGGGGCATCGCGCAACCACACGAGGAGATGAAAATGCAAGGTACCTCTCCCTTGACATTCCACAACACCGAAGTATGCATTCACCCGTCCAAAGATGCCTTGTCCTCGACTGATACGCCCAAACTTCCTAGGCTTGATCCCCAAAAGCGTCTCCAGAACTGTGTCGATGAGAAAGTGAAAGAACTTCGCTGCAGCATAAGGATCCGCGGCGATGTTCCGAGCACGTCGACTCTTGTCGGGCCCCCGGGAGGCGCGCTCAGCAAAATTGTCGAGATCGATCTCTTCTCCAGCAAAGAGTTGTGCAATCGGGTCGTGTAAGTCGTCAGGATTTATGGTCAACCAGAGTGACGGGAACCCTAACGCGATAGAGGTTGACCAGATTTGCGACCGAAGACGAATGCGAGAAGCATCCGACCCAAGGATCCGACTGGCCGTGGCATGAACTTGCTTCCTGAAAGTCGACATTGTAGGATTCGAGAAACGCTGCCCAGATTCCTCCTCCCTTGCCGCCTTTGCAAGATCCTCGATCGTCAATGACGAGAGTTCTCGTGCAACCGCAGCAAAGTTTGTCCCCTTCATCTGAACCCGTGCTGACCTCAGCGCTTGCCTGCGCTGCTTGATGCTGCAAGCAGTGAACGCAAAGCTCCCATGTTTGCGGAACCTCCGATCGTGGTACTCCAGCAACCATTTAACATGTTCGTCAAAGGCCACAGGAACAGCACGGGGAGCCTCGATCCCGCCCCTTCCATACGGGAACAGCGTAGGAAAGGCCTTCTCCCAGAAGTTGTCCCGGCGAAGCCCTATAGCACCTTGGTCAACGAACGAGGATCGTGCTTCATCGGCTCCTAATCCAAAGTCGCGGACAGGATGCGCGCCATGGCGAACGACATACCCTCCCTCTCTTCCCTCTCGCCACAAGTTTGCAAGGCCCCACGACATAAGCTCCGATGGTGTAATGTTCGACAAGTCAGTATCCATCACTCCAAGATATTGCAACGGTATGACATCTGGTTCCAAAGTTTCACCGTCAGACTGATCTGCTTTGTCCGCCATCATCAGAACAACTCTGTCGCAGACGCCATGCAATCACACACCTGAACGAACTCCGCCCACGCCAGGCAGCACATATGGATTTTCATCTCCATTGGGAACGTACGTATCGTTCTCCAGCTCTATCACCGAGGGATCGGTCTCCTGACGCAATGTGACAAGAACCTCTTCAGGTACTTCGTCCTCCGGAAGTGTGTTCAGACGTCGTTCGTCTATCTCAATATCTCCATAGTAGTCGGGATTGTGCGCCTTTAACCACAGTAAGGCGGCACGTACGCAGTGTCGACGAACACGGAACGTAGACCGCAACCAGTTCTTCGGCAATGGCCCCGGCCCAACATATGTCACGGAAAGAACACGCGATAGGACTGCTGGCATCTGAGGCATCAAGCGGCCCTCTACCATGTCGACGACCTTGTCTGTGTTCAGGTCGAAGGAAGTCACGTTTCCTCTCATCGCGTCTTGCAACGACTCCGGATCAAACCCTCCTCGGCGATCCTTTGGAAACAACTTCACGACGAAGACTCGAGGATAGACACGAGCGATGAGGAGACGTTCAGGAAGGGTTAGGACTGCTAGTTCATCCGGAACTGGGCCCATCCACAACGAGTTGGCCAGCGAATACATTGGCGGCTCCTGCTTCGCCTTCGAAAGGTCCGAGAAACATGCCTGACACACCGATACCGTGAGATTCCCTCCATCTGCTCCATGACAACCAGATGGTTCCAACAGCAGACCTCCGACAAGCTTTTGCGCAGGATGCACACAACCACGAGTAGGCTTCAAGCGATGAGCATTCGGAAGCTCGGCCAATGACACTGACCGCACGCCGTCTGCTCGAACCGCTCTCAACCGAGCACATACAGCACATACCTCCTCCTGCAGTGCGGCATTCGACGTAGCAGCCATAAATGCACGATAACATGACTTCGCTTCCTCTTCGGTTGGAAGATCCATGAATCGCCTTATATCCTGCCTCTCGGCCTCCTCTTGCATTTGGCGACGCTCCTCCCGTTGCATGAGCCTGCGTGTCCGCATTCGCTCGTTGTTCCGCCTTCGCCGCTCTTCTCGACGACCAAGCCTTTCACCAATCTTCCTCGCTACTGCATCACGAACGCGCTCGTGGACCTCCTCATCGCATCGCGACAGGACAAATTCGACCAATCGCTCCTTCCGGCTCCGCACATAGTAGGACAAGTGACCGATATCCCCGATAGCGCCAAGAAGTTCAGCACGGGTCAAGCAAGATGCGACTTCAGTTGTCAAAGGTTCGGATTCCATGATGGCAGAAAATGGGGGGTTCGAGCACTAACAGTTCTCGCCCGACACTCTGTTGAAGCTGCGCAACCCCTGAACACCAGCGCTCACCGTAAGTTCAGCCATACCATATCTGACGCTGTTTAGTAGGTCCTGCGCGCAACTGAACGCAAGTCTGACTTCATACAAAACGTCACGGCTTCACATGACCCCAGCATTCCCAGTCATATAACCTCAAACGTCCCTCAGACACACCCCATCTGCGACACCCACCTCTGCAGTGACTGTCATCATGATCGTTCCCGACGACAACTCTTCCTCCCACTCAGCCGATACTCCTCGGACCCCTGAACACCAACCACAGGCCTCAGCTGATCCTGAGTTGCTGTCCCAAACCTCCATCACTTCTACGGGCACAATCACAACACAATGTACGTCTCTTTGACCATCTCATCAACTCACAATGATGCATCAACAATTCTCTTCGTGCTCAGCGACCATCGACGTCAACACCGTCAACGTAACTAACACTCTCAACAACCTCCTGCGCTCCCCCTGGTATGTCGGCAACCCTAACCTTCCTAAGAGCGTCAAGTGGTTGGTTACCGGAAATACCTCCACGCTCGTTCGCGCGGATAACGAAGAACAAGCCGAGATCGAATTCATGGGTCAGATCGACAGCAAGGACACCGCCTTCTCCCTCTATGTCGACGGAGGATGGAAGCCAGCGTTCCGCGACAAAACTCCCTTCGCCAGTGTCAAGGCTCGAGGACGACTCATCAAACCCGAACGCACTAAATGGGAGCCTGTCGCTCAGATCTGGAACGCACAGATCAATGGCCTTCAAGCCCTGCAAAACACTAAGAGGACGAAAGGTGCAGCTCCAGTCCACACCCTTGTCGACAACGAAGGTTCCATCAAGTTACGCCACATTGTCTTCGAGGTACCATAGCATCATCGAATACTTCCGACTTGTTCCTCACTGATAGACCTCAACCTAGGACACACGTCTGAAGATCAACCAAGCAACAGACGTCAACTCTGACGATGGACTTGAGGACCTTGACGAAAACTGTACAGTGGCACTTTCTCACATACACTAACGATCTTACCATCGCTCTGTAGCCCCCTTCCACATGAAACAGTGGCCCTGCACGACACCTGAAGCCCGTGAGGAGCTCGACAAGATCATCGAGGAAGGCGTGCTCAAGGGCAACGTCATCCCGGCCTACCACATGGGCGACGGCGACAACCTCATTGAGCCGAACGACTACCGAAAGTGCCTCTCGGGTGCTCTCGTGCTCGTCAAGGCTTCCATTACATTCCAGAATATCGGAGGCTCGTCGAAGCAAGGCGAAGACAAACGGCCTGGGGACAGCTGGTACGCCGAGATCAGAGAGATTCGCGTGATCAGTCCTCCTCTCCCTCCACCTACCTCTCCCGCCAAAAGACGTGCCAAAGAAGCCATACGCAACCAGCAAAAGAAGATCCGCCAGATGTAACATGGTACGCAGACCTCACTCGTCAGTAACGCACTCGCTTGACTTGACCCTCACCAGTCACCATGTCATCCCTCCGGCTCTAATTTACGAAGTTCGCCTCTCAGATTGTACTAATAAATCCCTTGTTGTTCATGTACTGTAATGCCACTCTATGTCTATCGACTACCTTCCAAATAAAATCTCCACGTACACCTGCGAAAGCCAGAACCCGACCGTCAACAGCAAACATCCGACACTGCGCTCTAACGAGCAAGGCTAACGCCGAGGCACGGCGCTTTTCGAGTGATCGGGGACAGATCGGTAACAACCACAGTACTAGTCGCAGCAGTGACGTCGCCGTGGTCAGAATCGCAACCAGAGCCGCTGGGTGTGCCGGCATGTATGTCAGAGGGTGTGCAGCCAACAGAGTCCGAGCCAGAGGGGCAGAGATTGGCAACATCCTGGTCGTGGCTTGTCGGGTCATCGAAGTCGGCGGTGATTTCCTCGTTCGAGTCGGAGTAGACATGTGCCGGGAACTCGTGCGTGCAATTTGCAGAAGATCCACGGGTGTTCACCGCTTCCTCGTCCTCCCTGCAATCCCACTGACAGGGAAGCAGGTCGACAACGCTCTCGAGTAGGTCCGCAGTGGGCGCTGCGGTGAGAGTGGCAGCGACGTGGGCATCCTCGTCTTCGTCGGCGGTGTCGGCGGAGTTGCTCGTAACTTCCTCGTTCAGGTCCGAGTAGAGATGCTGCCGAAGATGCGCGGGACGGGAGGACGCATGCACTGGTACAGACTCCTCGGCATCGTCCGACGTCTGGCGAGACTTGGGCCGATCCCTCTCCAGGACGGGTGCACCAGACATGGTGCCGCGGTCGTCTTCTTCCATGCCGACACCATCATCGGTGGTGGCCTGCTCCAAGAGATGGCTGTGTGGCTGCGAGCGGACACCGACCTCGTGCTCGATGCCATAGGATCGGGATCGGATTATGAGGTCGAGGACGACTGCTGACCGTCGCGTTGGCCGGACGGGGCATTCTGCTATGCCGGGCGGACACTGCAGGACGACGAGACCGTCTGATAGGCGGAGGAGAACTTGAACCGAGTGAGGCTGTATCCTGACCCGGGCCGGGGCGAGCAGGAAACGGATCGGGTAGTAGCGGTAGACGTATGCGGAGATGAGGCGTGAAGGAGGGAGGAGTACCGTTCCAGGCGTACCGTGACTCGGACCTACCAAGCTGGGTCAGAACACATACTGATAAAAGACAGCGGCAACCGCGCGGACGTACCGAGTGCAACGGACGTAATTGCACAGGCTTCCTCGTTCGCCTCCGAGGAGGCGTGTCCGGGCACGTCCTCACGGCGCTCGAGCGTGCCGGACTCGGAGTCGACGTCGGCACTCTCGACTGCATGCAACCTCGGCTTGTAGATCGGCCATGCACCTGGTATGAAGTCGGCCTCCATCTCGAAGAGATCGAAGAGAGCATCCGAGTGCGCCTGCCGACAGTCAGGCTCGAGAGTCAGGCCCATACCGGTTGTCGAGAGGTCCTGCAAGCTGGTGCCATCGTCTTCGTCGTCGAACGCACCGGGGACTCGTGAGTATTCATGGAGGGGTCGGAGTCCGGCATGCGAGAGGACGTGCAGCCGCTCGCGGGACGGTAGCAAGTCTGCGGAGCGAGACCGGAAGCCGGAGGCATTCCTGAGCAGCCCCGAGTGTTTGTATGGGCCGCGAGTGGGAGGGCCACCAACATCGTCTATGTCAGAGGCATCCTCGGGGATGAGGACAGGCTCCGAGCCATGCAAGCCCGGTGACTGCTCAGCTTCGGATCGGCGGGACAGCTCGCGAGGGTTGGAGGCATCGAAGTCGTCCATCCTGGAGGCAACCGCGGGTAGCGTGTTGCATACTTGAACATCGGAGTCCTCGCTCTCGGCGTTGGCGCATTCTGAAAGACGCGTACGGGGCGAGCGGTCTGGTTGGGTATCTTCATTCACGTTCCCGTGGAGCGCTTCGATGCCGAGCGTACGGCGGGACCCCGCCTCATCGGCACATGCAAGCGCGGAGTCGGAGACCGGAGAGAGGACATGTCCTCCTTGTGCATGCGCACGATGAAGCACGAAGATGTTCCGATCGTCCGACTGGTCAGAGAGGAGTCGGACTAGGATCAGATGTGGATGGATGGCCAGGCGTGGGATCACGAGGAGTGGATAAATGGAGCAATGGAGGTAACGATACGCGGAGAGAAGTTGCGAAGGAGTGAACAGCCCGGGCACGTAGGGAACATGGGCTGTCGAATGATGGGACCGTCAGGGAAGGAGCGAGTCCTATACAGACATGCAGGCGTACCGGGCGAGACAGAGCTGGGCCTCGAAGCTCCCAGTGGGCGAATGAGGTCGGAACCTAAATGAACATCAGTGCAAGCACAGTACTGCGCTAGTTAGTGCTGGAACGAACCTTGAATACCCCCGAGGCCCTCGTTTACAATTGACCAAGCAAACCAAGAAAGATTAGTGCGCCCGAGTAAAGCCAAGCAAGGACTCCAAGAGAGCGTCGGCGGCGGACGGTCAACCATCCGCTGGTGTAGATGACGAAGAAGTAGTCTGCCAATATAAGATGCAGTTGAGGCCAGAAACTTGCGTAGTGTCCATAGTAGAGCGCGAGGAACAGGAACGGGACTCAAGGAGAGTATGCGGTCAGGTGCGAGAGTGAGAGCTAATAGAGATAGACCGAAGTAAGAAAATGAAAGCAGCGTGGCCATGGTGCTGCTCGACTGGAAGCGAGGGCTGCTGTGAGGGGGGCCTCACGCTGCCAGGGGGCAGGGATGGGACATGGGAGAACACGGGTCGGACTCCAATCATTTTATGCAAGTTAAACTGGGGAAGCATGGAAGTCGCTGTCGACGGTGTCGGAGTAGCTCTCGAAGGACATCGCGGTTAGTGGATCGTCCCGAGCAGTCCGGCCCATCCCATGTACGAGTACACGTGACCGCGTCACGGCGTTCCCACGGTTGTACGCGTACTTTTGCTGGAAGTTGTCGCGTTTTCTGAGCAACGCCGTCGTCCTCGCAGTCGATGCCTCGGGGTTATATCACTCAACATCGACTATATACCTCGCCCCAGTTGCGAGCGCATGGCCCTGGATCAGCTGGCCGACGGCACTTACGGCGCGTACGACCCCAGGTCTTCGCTCCCTAACTTGCGTACTTTGCGGCCGTTCACGTAATTTGCTCCGGAGAATTCAATTC
This sequence comes from Sanghuangporus lonicericola, assembly GCA_016618145.1. NCBI lineage: Eukaryota > Fungi > Basidiomycota > Agaricomycetes > Hymenochaetales > Hymenochaetaceae > Sanghuangporus > Sanghuangporus lonicericola. The sequence goes on from WJSG01019496.1 coordinate 18,918, forward strand.
CACACCGCCTTGCTGCATCATGTTCAGGGAATGGTGCTCCGGCATACTGTCCAGAGATTGCGGATGATATCGCTGTGACGCTTCGTGAATCCCCAGTTATATGGGAACTGCACGTTCATATCTTCTTCGCCCTCGCCGGACGCCCTCCTACCTCCCGCACTTCCTTGCCACAACGCCACCGTGTACTTCTGCGGAACCGCGACTTGCTCAGCCAGGTACGAGGTCCCTGAGTAGCCGGGAGTCCCATAGGTGTGTTGACTCTCTGACATCCGTTCATAACACAGTCACTTGCAAAGGAGCCTCCTACTCATCGCCGGGGTCGTTTCGAAAATCCTTCTAGCTTCCGGTGAGCTTCCCACCGCTCGCTTCTGAATCGCATCTGGTCTAGGCCGGTCGGCCAAAGCGCCTCTCCCGAGCCGCGATCATGACTCGAATTCGATCTGACTCGTTCGTAAGCGACGTAACGCAAACCTTGCTCACCATGGCGTACAGACTCGACATCTCAAGTTGTCAACCCTTCCGATCCTGATTGTGAGCTGTTCACGCATTCAAGTCTCAACTGCGGCTTAAGTAGTTCCGATACGTGGCTGACTTGTCAGCCCCGTGCAGTGGGAGGGCGATCTGAACGATCGTCTGGGTTCGCCGCTCGGCACAGTCAGGCGAGCTCCAGCAAGCACAAACTCAACTGGCGGACCCAATTCTATCCAATCTCCGTCCGCAGCGTGGTTCGCCATTGAATCAACCAGTCGCGTCATGTGGGCAGCGATCAGCGCCATAGTCGAGTCATGAACTTAGACTAGTCGCGCGTGTGTCACAGGTGGTATATAAGGCGCGTGAATGGTCGACACGACTCGACACGCAGCTCAACTCAGTAGAACTCAGAGCTTTCTATAGCGAGTACGTCCTCCCATGCTGTCCTTGCATGTGTATATGGACTCACCATCCCTTTCGCTGCCTTAGCACGACCCACGACCGACGATGACAGCAAATCAACTGGAAACAGACAGCTCGCGGCTGAACGCTCTATGGCTTACCACGCCGGACAGGACCCCAGGGAGGTATGCACCATCGAGTCTTGTTCAAGCACTCTGGTTGCTTATCGTGTCTTGAAGCTGCCTCCCCCGCCGTCGGCACCCGCGGCGCTCAAAAGAACGTCCAGCGCACTGAACGTCGCACGTTCGACTGCACCCGATGGCCAACATGACTCCGGCGGCAACACCGCGGCACTCCCGGCAGCTATCGCCGTCGCCGTCTTCGTCGTCACGACCCTCGTCGTGCTGAGGGTCATCCGTAGGGTCCGCCAGAACCGCGAGGCTGATTCTGCACGCGGTCAGTACGACACACTGCTCGAGCAGCCCCGCCTGTGGGAGGTGCGCCTCTCCCGTGCGAATGGACGGGGCAGATGGTCCGACTTGATGGTAAGTACTTGGATCTTCCCCTTTGCGGCAGGGATCTTGCTTATTTTGTATTACATTCAGCCTGTTGCGGCAGAATATGTGCAAGGCGCGAACGCCATAACACTCTGCCCTACCGGGTGGCCGATGGAGCGCATTGATCTACCGTCTGCAGGCCAATCAAGCAGGAGCAGCCAGGATTCCCGCGATGAGCGAGCAGCCGGATCTCGTCTGTGTGTCGCGGTGCTTGTCACGATACCGGCGCAGCCTGAGAGAGGCCGCCCCAGTGCTCTTGATCACCTAGCTATAGGTGTTCATTGGTAGACACCATTGTCCTCTGAACTTACTGCATCGATTTCGCGAGTCGCGACCCTGTCAGCTGATCTCTTTACTCGAATCGCTGTACGAAAAAAGCGACGAAGTGGCAATACGATAACCACCGCAAGTATACTGACCTGGTTTGCCTCGAATCTATGTAAGAAGCTTAAAATTCAGGACTTGAAGGTCAAGTATCTACTGCACTCCAAGAGTTCCAAAAGGAGTGGAACGGTTAGGAGTATTGACCACCGCAGGGGTCGAACCTGCAATCTCCTGATTCGTAGTCAGACGCGTTGCCATTACGCCAGGCGGCCATGTAAATACTGTTCTATTGGCCTATATTGGCCTGCCTGTGAATGTGACGCGCCTTTTAACCATCAAGATTGTTGAATGCTCGATCCATCATCTCCCCTAGTACTGTGGCCGACTGTAAGTACATCCGAGGCAAGTTTCAACAACGTCGGCGTGCGGATGAGCGAATATCGAAAGGCAGTGTTCCGGGTGGGCTCACAGGTAACGACAGATGAGTACCATACGAACGCCCAATCATTCAGCTGAAACGCGAAATTGGAACACTTGTGGAACACGTACAGACTCTGTGAGGTTTTGTTTCCTCGAGCTCTGTCCTCCGTGTGTACCTGAACCCCTCCACCTGCTGGCTCGCCCGCTCATGGTTCGCGTCAGCGCTCATTCAATTGTTCTGGGCGGCGAGTATGTCGGGCGCAACACCAGGTGACAAGACACGGCGGACACCCCTAACCGTAATACGTGGACGCACTGCTCCTGGTCGCGGTATAAAAACCTGAGGCCAACGTCCGCAAACCGTCAATTCACCACTTTACAGTTGCGCAACGTCGAAGTGCACTGCGACCACTCTTCACCACCTCCCGTGTCTGCAGATCTGCAATAATCCCCTCGTCCTTATGGGCACTCCCGTTACTACCCCCGGCAGCCCCCATGGCAGAACCTCTGTCCAGCTGAACGACTTGCCAGTGGCGAGTCCCAGCCCGGTGGGCGGTCTCGTTGACGTCGGCCCAGTCGATCCGAACTTCAAAGGTGTCAACAGCGCCGTGGCAGCCACACCCGCCGTTCCGCCTCCCACTCCCGGCCACGACGGATGCGTCGCTGAGCCCTTGACCGACTCATCTCCTGCTCATCCGAGCACCCCCGCTTCAGATGGCACGGCCCCACCGTCGCCCACCCACGGGCACGGTCTGCATGTCCTTGACGGCGGAATAGGGTTCCACGGCGATGACGCCGCTCCCCCTTCCACCCCGACCCACGGCCACGGTCTGCATGTCCTTGACGGCGGAATAGGGTTCCACGGCGATGACGCCGCTCCCCCTTCAACCCCGACCCACGGCCACGGTCTCCACGTCCTAGACGACTCAGATCCCTCATCCCCCACCCACAGCCATGGGTTGCACGTCCTCGAGGACCCGAGCTCCAGCCTCGGTCCCGGCGCGTCTCCCGCTACAGGAGGGGAGGCGTTGCGTAGGGTTCCTTGAAGTCTTCGTCGACCCACGGGCACCTTGATACAGCCGGAATGAACTTTTGGGTCAGCTGTATATCAATAGGGAGGAGCGTAGTTGTGGTTATCTTTTCGTTCAGCATATGCTTCTGCCTGTATGTTTCCTTAGAGTCCGGGCTCCTACACTACCCAATCTTGTTATTATATCCCTGCGAGTCTTCACTCGTCCACTACCTGCATGCGTCTATCCATTTCATTTACGCACCGGAAGGACCTGTACTCTCGCTTTGAGCAGGCGTGTGAAGCTGTGAGGGTCTCAGACGCATGTGGAACAACGGTCCCAACGACGGTCATATCAGATCTAATACGTGTGATCAAGTAGCGTGACAAAGCGTTGAGAGCAGAGTATAGAACATAAACATGATGTACTACTAGTAAGTACCACCTAATAGTCTGTCTATCAGACCACAGATCAACCAATTAGCGAGACCTCAGACGCCACGAACAAAACGAGAGTACTAGGACGGATAGGATGGTGCGAGAGGTGTATAGGGACGTACGTACAAGAGAAGAAGGCATTAATCAAGGAACGTGTACGATACCTCACATAGTATATCATGTGTCGCGCATGCGGTGAGACCATCGATCATCATGCGGCGGCGGCTGGGGGTGTCTGCGCCGTCTCTTTCTCCACATGGACCTTCTCCGCGGTCGGACGAGGCGATGGAGACCCAGAACTCGCATTCACCGCCGCCTGAGCTGCGGCCGCTTCACGTTGTCTCGCCCGCTGAGCCGCCCGGACTTGGTGATGTTTCGACTTCCCGGCAGCAGCCTCGGCGACCATACTGAGCGCAAGCAAAGCCATGAGTTGAGGTACGCCCCAAGGATGAAAGCTGCCATATCACATACCGCTCGAGCTCCCGGCGTTCCTCGTCGGTTTCGTCGGGGACTGTCGACTTGAACACAGCGCCGATCAAGAGAAGACCCTGTGTGATGCGGTGAATACGATGGAAAGCGAGCAGTAGTGGATTGATACGGACCTTCGCCCTGTTGTAGAGCACCTGGTCGGGGACTCCTGGCTCCTTAAGTACGCGGTCAACGACCTAGGTGTCCCCAGCACAGTCAGCAATGACCCATCGGAAAGGAAACGTGAATCTCACTTCTCGGAGGACTTGCGACACCTCGAAACGAGTTCCTCGCCACGATGCAAGCATGATCTACCCATATATCAGCTCTTGAAGCTCTTGAAGCAGAGTAGCTAGGCAGTAAACGTANCTCTTGAAGCTCTTGAAGCAGAGTAGCTAGGCAGTAAACGTACCTTGCCCGTGACGTCCTCTTCCAAAGCTCTCAGTTCCTCCTCAGCAAGCTCCCCCTTTAATTGGAGCTTCTCCATTTCCTGAGCAACGATGCGATTCAGCACGCATGCGCAACAGCCCATGCGAAGAGACCCACCGCTATTGTCTGCTGAACGCCGATACTGAACTACAGTGAGCGAACGAGCACAAGAGGAACGCATTGCCACTCACGCGCTGCCGATGACACCCCACGCGTCCTTCGCCATCGCACCCTTCTCCTTCAGTCTAGAGAAGAATCCGGGGCTGCGCGAAAGTCAGCAAACACCCGCCTGCGATAACCACCGGCTACTCACATCCCAAGGAATTTCCTGCTCTTGAGGAACGACGTCGCCTTCATCATGTAGACGTTGCCAATCGTATGCAGCAGCTCCACACCGAAGCTCTCCAGCTTCATGTCGTCTGCCTCGCTCCGCATCCTGCGCTCGAACGCCGCCGTCTCGGGGTCGTCCTTCGCGCCCGGGTGCTGCGCCTCGACGAACGGCCGCAGCCGGTCCACGAGCTTCTTCGACAGCGTCTCGATCCGCTCCTCCATGTTCTTCCGCCGCTCCTCCTCGAGCTCCTGCAGCTTCTTCTTCTGCTCCGGGCTCAGCTTCGCGCGTTTCTTGCCGTGCGCCTCCT